>PPIY02000030.1:0-150773 GCA_003707405.2 Dujonia schatavii | reverse complement strand
TGGCTACTGCGTGTGTTGTCCTCACGGAGGGAGCCAACAGACCTCGACGGAATCGCCCCGCCCGCGGGAGCGCCGCCGTAGGCACAAACAACAGCGCCGCCGAGAGTACGAGTTACGCTTCGTTGAAGGCACTCTCCGCGTGTGGGTTCGCGGTCGCTACAAAACTTGTATATAGTATGTATTTAATCGTTAGGCAGAGTCGTTAAGCGGAGTGTCGAGTGGCTCCGACGGCCAGGTCACACCACGTAGCCGCCAAAGTGCTTGTCTGTGGTTATGTACCCCTCGATGCCGCGTGCCGCGTTTTTCGAGTCGAGGGTATCGCCGCCATCGTCGTCGTCATCATCGACGTCGTCGTCCGCATCGATTTCGTTCACGGCGTTGAAGGGCGCGCTGGCTGCGGTTTCCGCGCCGTCGCCTTCGAGCCCGCCCTCGCGCTCCACGATTTCAAAATCGTGCAACAACTGCACCAATTCGTTTGTCTCCTTCGTCTCGCCTGCGTCCCCCACGCTCAATCCGCTGAGCATCAGAATCACGTCCCGCAACAGCTTCCCCTGTTCCTTCATTTCTTTGTGTTTTGCTAGCACTTCTTCGAGGCACGTGATCCCATTTTCGTACCATGCGCCAGGCATTCCCAGCGGGAACGGCGGGGCAGTCAAGATACTTTTGCGGGCGAAAACGGCCTCGTTTGAAAGCTGGTTGCGGTAGAAAATCGATGCCTGGTAGTGGTCCTTGCAGCAGTACTGCAGAAGGTATGTGTTGGGGAGGATTATCGACGGCTTGCGGTTGTAGATCTGGAACTTGGTGAATGTGGTGTCTCTGATGGCGCCCGAGGGCGTCGACAGCCGTCGCCTCACCTGCTGTTTCGGCGAGAGGTGGCAGGTGACGTAGCCGCAAAGATGCTCGATGTTGCGCTCCTCGATGATTTCCTCGTACGCCTGCTGGGTGAGGAACCGCGCGAGAAACTTGAGGAGTGGGAAATCCACGTAGTGGTCGGTGAGGAGCTCGGTGATGAGGAGCTGGATTGTCGACGCATCTTGTGGCGAGAGCGGGTCCTTGTTGGCATAAGGTACAAGCGTAGCGAGGAGCGTGTCGAAAGAGAGGATTTCCATCGGTTGGTCTGCCATTTTTTTTTTTTTTGTTTAGGCCGCTAAGGGGAGTTGTTGGCGGGTTGGGAGTAGCGGTAGTGGCAGTAGCGGTGGCAGTGGTGGGGTGTTCTTCGGTACTCAATTGAGCTCAATTGGCTTGCTGACGCCGAAAAAGCACTGTGCGGTGGCCGGATCGGGCTT
This sequence comes from Dujonia schatavii, assembly GCA_003707405.2. NCBI lineage: Eukaryota > Fungi > Ascomycota > Pichiomycetes > Serinales > Debaryomycetaceae > Dujonia > Dujonia schatavii. Next base: position 149,487 of record PPIY02000030.1, on the reverse strand, counting down.
TAGATTTTAGGTGCTGGCGCCGATGCTGTAGAGGTCAGTACTGGCCCGTAACTTACTGCTGCTGATTTGGACTGGGGGCTTCGTTACAGATGGCCCGGGTCTTGCTGGATGGCTTTTGATCGCTCTGGGAACACTTTTGATTTCAAAATTAATGCGGATGCCCTGAGAAGTTTTAGAGTGCTCGACGTTTGGCGCTTTCTGTGGGGTGGCTGCGTCGGCTGCTATTCTGCACACTCGCCGCTACTTATCAGAAAACGTGAGCAGCAATTCGTGCGCTAAACTTTCCCTGCAAGCTCCATCGCAGCCCGGGCCCAAGTGCGGGTAGTATGCAGGACGCATTGCGGAGGAGAAGGGCTACAAGAGACTGTCGGAGTTCTTCCTTGGATGGACACCACGAGTTTGTGCTGGCATGTCTCGAAATAGTTCCTCCTCTGGTCACAAGGAGGATGGCGGTGAGTTTGGTGGGACGTCTGGAAGTGCGCATGGGGGAGGAGTGTATGTGCGTCCTCGGTCAGGCTCACGCCCTCCTCGTTCTCAATCGCGGACGAGCTCGCGGCGGTTGAGTCATTCTGCCGGGCATAATGGAGACGTGGGTGCTACCGGCGGCACCCGCGTCCTTTCCGGCTCTGGTACTGGAAGCCGGAGCGGTGCCCGTGGCATTGGTAATGGCAGCGGCAACCGGTCGCGTACCTCATCCTTCCTCAGTAGGTTCATCTACACGACTCCCACCCGCAAGAGCAGGCACCCAAAAACACAGCTTCTTTCTCTATTCAAGCTTTTGGCGGTAGAATTGAACATTCCAGAAGAACCTATGGCCTTCAAGGGCGCGGCATGCGCTGATGAGGGTTCTAAAAGTCTGACAAACTTACAGACAGAAACAGCGTCAGCAGCAGCAGCGGCAGCAGCAGCGGAAGAACTTAACAATTCCATTGAGCAAATCGTAAACCTCCTTCGAATTCCTCTCCATCTCGAGAAATTTATGGTGTTTGGGTTGCTAGTGTGTCTCAATTCGTTCATCACACTATTTACGCTCGTGCCTATGAAGGTGGCAGTTGTAGCTTATCGAGTGGGGAGAAACTTGGCTGGGGGTGTCCTACAACGGCTGGCAAAGTCGCAATCGGCGTCTGCTTCACCACCGGCAGGTTTAATGGCAGGAGGGGCCTCGGCAAACCGCCGGCTTCTCCTTTCGGTGCGAAAAGAACTCTACACGATGGTGCTTGTGGCCACCGCGGTGTCAGTGCTTTCACTCCCGTACTTTGACATATCGAGGCTCTACCACGACGTGCGTGGGCTGGCCCACATCAAACTCTATGTGATGTTTGGTGGCCTCGAGGTTGCTGATAAGCTTTTCTCTGCCATTGGCCAAGACATACTCAACATCTTGTACGCGGTGCCGCTAGACGACTGGCACAGCGTGCCACGTCTCATCACCTTTGGTACACTTGGTGTGGGATACCTCACTTGCCACGGCTACATCCTCATATACCAGGCTGTGGCACTCAACGTAGCAGCCAATTCATACCTGAACGCGCTCTTGGGTCTTCTTCTCTCGAACCAGTTTCTGGAGTTAAAGAGCTCGGTATTCAAGAAATTCGAACGCGAGGGACTCTTCCAAATCACTATGGCTGACTTGACTGAGAGGTTCCAGTTGCTGCTCATGTTGGGAGTGATAGCATTAAGAAACTTGGTTCAAGTGAACTCGATCCACACCCTGGGACTAGTACTGCCAAACAGCTGGAAAAGCTGGAACGTTTGGATTGGAGCAATGGTGGGTCCAAGCATAGTGGTGATTGGAAGCGAGATCTTTGTGGACTGGCTAAAACACTGCTACATTACAAAGTTCAACAAGGTACGGCCCAGGGTGTACGATAACTTTTTGTACGTGTTGGCGTTGGATTATTTGGAAGTTTTCCACGCAAGGAGCGGGACTGCAACCGGCTCCGTACCTGGCGCAGGCTCAGAGAGTGCTCCTCTTGAAGCTAGGGTAACCGCTAGCACTGCAGCCGCTACCCACAACGGCAGTAGCGGCGAGCTCACGGACTACATCACGCTAGCCCGGCGCATCGGACTCCCCCTCCTCGCTAGCATCGTCTGTTTTCTCCGCATGGCGCTCCCAGATCTCAAACTGATCTTTTTCTTCACATCTGAAACCAGTACCCTCTTTTTTGTTAGCTTGCCGCTCTGTGTGTTGGCATACCTCACGCTCCTTTTGAGCAAGTTGATTTTGGGGATGGTGATTTTGAAGGGAGCGAATCGCATACGCGTCAGCCACGTAGCAGCTGCAGCAGCTGCTGCTGCTACTGCTTCCGCTTTGTCTGACCTGGAAACCTCCACCACGGCAGAACAGCTCCAAAATGCAACGACTGTTGCTACAGCCTCCGCATCGAACCAGTCCGTACTAAACTCTGGCACACTGGACTTCAAGAACATGCCCACAAGTTTACCACCGCTCCAGACACCCCCTCTCGCATCTCCCCTCACGTCTCCCCCAAAACCTGCAGAGATTGTGACCCCAGGTGGTTCTCCAACGTCTCCTCGGTCTCCGATTGAGCTCTCCTTCATTCCGGGAGTACCCAACACTGAGCCATCATCAATCAACCCACGAACACGCTCCTTTCTCTATGATCACGACGAAACTGTGCCTCCAACACCAGAGGAACGTCGAAACCGGCAATTTGCGGCTCACGATGAGGAAGCACTCGATGCTGATTTGTACAAAGTGTCCCGCTACGAAATGTCCAGCAAACGCATATGGTGATGTATTTCTGTATGTACATGTATTTACAAGATTTGTGTGTAGAATCGCTGGCATGAAACATTTATGGTATGCCTCCGACTGCGCTCGAGGGTGCCTGCTTCGGAGAGCTGCCCCACGCAAAGCGCCCACGGAGTGCAATGCACGCTCTACTTTGTGAGTTGTGCTTTCATCAACTGATTGATGTACCGCACTGTCTGTGGCCGGGGCTTCTTCAAGCGCGCGCAGAATGCCAACACCGCCGTCAAAAGCATGAGTGCACCGGCCTGGTGCGCAGCTGCAAGAGGAATCGGTACAAGGTACACCAAAGTGCTAATTCCTAGAGCCACTTGGAGAGTGGCAATCCCCATCACTGCAGAGACAGTGCGCAGCGCAGAAGTTGGGATAAGGGATTTCCGTCTAATAGCGTACGAGTGGAGTGCCAAAACGGCAAAAAAGGTCGTCGTGGCGAACACCCGGTGCACGAGCTGCACTGTGGTTGGGTTCTCCAACAAATTCCGCCACCACAAGTCTGACTGGTCGGCTACGCGTGAAAATACTGGAGACATGAGCTCGCCCGACGAGGGAAGCCAGTCGTCACCCATGTGTGGGAAGGTGTTGTAGATGAGGCCGGCGTCGAGCCCAGCCACCATACCGCCGGACATAGCCGTTACAAAAGTGAGGCAGAGAAGGGCGGCACCGAGGCGCCGGAAATGCCGCACCCCAGGGGAGGCAAGCTGGGTGAAAAGCTTGCTAGTGCTGGCGGCACCACTTCCGTTACCAGAAACAGCTTTCGCCCACTTGTTCTCGCGCAAAATCTCGAACCCGGTCCAGAGAACTCCCAAATACATCAAGAACGCGGCACCAAGATGTGTAGTCAAACGGTACTGCGAAACCGTGGGCTTCAGTCTACGCTCTGCAAGCTGTTGCTCGTCCAAACCAGACCTCACCATCCACCATCCGATGGCGCCCTGAAGACCAAGCAAACCCGTAAGTCCTACAACCTTCCATTTCACATGCCCGCTGAGCTTGCCCGTGACCCAAAAGTAGGCTGCAGGAGCTACAAACAAGACTCCAATGGTACGGCCCACTAATCGATGGGCCCACTCCATAAAGAAAATAAATTGGAACTCCTCGAGAGTAATGTGCGAGTTGAGCTGTTTGAACTCGGGAGAGTTCTGGTATTTGGCAAACTCGGCTTCCCAGTCCGCAGTCGTGAGCGGTGGTATAGCACCAGTCACGGGCTTCCATTCGGTGATCGAAAGACCGGACTCTGTGAGGCGTGTGAGGCCTCCGAGAACAACGATGAAGAAAACAAGTCCGGAAGTGCCAATGAGCCAGTACCCAACTGCTGGGTGTGAGAGAGGCGAGCGCTCACCAGTGCCTGTGCCCGAGTTGTTTTCGGCGTTTGCAGTTGTATCCGCATTGGAACTTGCACTATCACTGGCGCTCGTGCCAGCATTGGCACTGGCATTAGCACTAGCATTAGCGCTAGAGTAAGCTCTGGCTCCAAATACAGATCCCTGCCTTGCAGCGATAGTTTCTGCGATCGCGTTTGCACCGCTAACTTTCGCACCACCCACCTTCGCTTTCATAAAGTTTACGCTATTCGCGGCGGAGACTACTCTCGAGTGCACGCCCCTCACGAAGCTCGAGGGTGTATCGGCTATTTTCAAACGATTGATCCCACCAGTGCGTGCTAGCGACTGCTTAAACAGGGCTAGCACCGACACATTTCTGGCAAAAAGAACCCGTGGGGAGATCATGTACGCTAGTGGTGAGTATTAATAGGCAACAAGCGTCTCTTATAGTCACTATCTCTGCTACACTGAACATAAAAAGGGAACGGGTCTACTCAGCAGAGAATCCGGAGTGGTGCCATCTCTGTGGTATATGCAGGATTATCGCGGTCAGCGGCTCTGGATGCGACATAATAGGGCAGCGGAGAGGTAAACGAATCACATATCCAAATTCCATTTCTCTGCAATAGAAAGGAGGGTTGGTATTGGAGTAATAAATTCTAAGGCGAGTCATTCGTGGCTACATGACTAGTTGCTATCCAGGTAAAAGTACAGCATTGGTAAATATGCTGCGAATTTTGCAGCCATTGGAAAAAGTAAACCCTTACACCCAAGTATAGGTACACTCAGGGGAACCATGAAAACATGAAAGCAACTCGAGAATCACTGTTCATATCCTGCTGAGAGATACATATGTCAGCCGATGACAATTCTGAGGAGGACTGATGAGTGGGTAAAAAGCTTCCGAAAGCGAGGTGTCTTCACTATATGCTTCTCTCCGAGAGCCTGCCCCATGAGGCTGCTCTCATGGAGTGACCCGAGAGAAGCAGATGCAACATCCACAGCAAGACAAGAAACGGTCTCTTCCGCTGCTCCTTCTGTAGGGATCCATGAGGGTACTCGATTGAGGTTGGCTCCTTCAGAGGTTGTCGTTGCGTGGCTTGTGTGCGTTTGTGGCTGCAACTTTTTTGTGGATAGCATTTCGCAGCCATTTGTGCATCCATGCGAAACAGTCTCTTCTCCATAGTCCATGACTAACTCTTACAAGAAACCATTGCAACTTGCGAGAAGGGAGTTTCCCTCTCTCTGGGAGGGTGAAGGGTACAGTTTACAGCCAATGAAGCGTGATATATACCGCCACGATATGTTTAGCAGCGACCACTACGACAGCCACGGGTTCTACACGGAGGAAGAGATGCTTGCCAGCACGTTGTACATTTTTCTTTTACTAGTGATGTTGGCAATGATTATGGGTGGTGTTGGGTTTGCTGTGCGGGAGTATACGTTGTCGGCTACCAACAGGGCTGCGGGTGAGCGCGGAGAGAGTTTGAAGGGGGAAGAGGAGATGGATGTGAAAGAGAGCGACATTGGAAGACATAATATGTCAGCGACCCAGAAAGACAATGAGTCTTTGTCGCTGTCATCATTGACTCTAGGATCTGGTTCAATTTCGCCATCAATTCCCTTGAACACGCCTCACCGTACCGATTCCGAAGCCCGTTGTTCCTCAGGTCAACCCAAGACCTATACCGAGCCTTCACGTCCTTTACACAATATTGTCTCCCCCATAATCCATCTTAAGGTTATTCCCGATTCATATTCTACTCAGTTTTGTGGTGGCTCACTTACTAAGTACCTCAATCTCAATTTCTCAAGCCCTGAACCTGCTGCTGCAGCTGCTGCGGCAGTGAAAATTACCTATAACTTCCGTCAGCTAGACGAAGTAAAAGATACCCAAAAGCGCGAACCCTTCCCTGTTACTAGCGAGTTGCCTGAAGCGATCCGGTTCGACACTGGTGTGCCAGTAACTGAGTTCCAAACTGCGTACATGGCTGACAAAACGATCAATGAAAATATTCTCTTGTTATCGGGGGGAACAGGCTCTGGTGTAGGCGGGATGGTCAATGCACAGGACCCGAGTAGTGCTGGTGCTGTTGGAAACTACACTGAGACCTCCCTCGACAAACAACTAGCGGTCCTTTCCATTATTTCTATCGGGTGTCCCACTACCAATGCAAACGCTAACTACTTTCTTAATTCTTTTAGCGAACTCGTATTGTACCTTGTGGAGACAGGAAAGTATTTCAATTTGCTCGAGGAGGTTTCACCGGTGCTGCAGCGGGGGCTCACAAGTATGCTTTTGTGCTATTGTTGGAGCCAGTGGATGTATCGAAGAGGGGCTCTCATTCGTGACTGGCACGTGTCAGCGTTAGAGGACGCTGCAGCACATACACCAACACGCGCCGTACTAGATAGTCCCCTGGATAGCCCTGCTGAATCTCCAACTTCAACCGATATTCACTTTAAGCAGAATATCGACCGCAAGTTCCATGAATGGAGAATGGCAGAACCCAGTCTTCTCGTCCCCAGCAATATCATTCGGGTCTCGCTCAACTTGGAGCTTGGCCTCCATGGTCTCAAGCGTATTGATATTCACAGCAAACTTCATTTCATTGAGAGAAACCGACTGCTTCTCTTGGGGATATGCTCGCTGTGCCAGTGCAATGATTACCTTGGGTTCACACCGTTGCTTGCACAGGCCATCCATGTCACTGTCCAGTCAGATAACAAATTGATCTACTACGACTTGATGTACGAGCTCGTGAAGCGCCACGGATCTTGCTGTATGCTGGCATACATAAGGGACACGAGAACAGACTTGAAGTGTGTGGTACAGCACGGGATGTGGAACCAACAGTACTTTGCCGTGTGCGAGCGTGCAAACAAAATCTACTACAAGTTGTTGGAGCAAGGTCACACGAGTGTGGCTACGTGGGCAGAGGAGGTGGGCCTGGGGCGCGTCTATGCAGCATCGTCGATGTATGAGGATGAGTTTATTGCTACAGAAAGTGGGGTGAAAGGTGATCCCAAGCCAGGGCCAGGTCTCAATCGTGAGCTGGGCGCAGAGAGCAATAAGTCATATGCAAAGACAACATCCAGGGAAACAAAAAGTATAGACAGAACGAGAAAGAAATCGAGCACGCCAGGATCATGGATCACCCAGGACGTGGAGGTGGAGAGTGACGTGGTGGAAGAAAAGGAAACAAGCGACGGTCTCACCCGGTCACCAAGTCTTCGCAGATTTGGATACCAATGAAGTGTGATTCAAATGTTAATGTGTTTTTTTGCAGCTAAATCGCCCAATGGAGAATCGGTAATGCACATAAGAGATCCCGCAGCCATTCACATGGCTGCGACCATGTGACAGCCGTAAGCGCTACTGCACACACTAGATAGAGGAGGGGGAAGAAGAGAGGGGGAGAGGGTACCTACTTGGAGTGCTATAGCTGAGAATGGTAGCAGGCACTGGTGGAATTTGCAAGGAGCTCCCGTATGGTGCACATGGGAATGTTCGAGTACCGTTTTTGAGTCGCCAACTTGTCACCTACGACGAATCTCCCGGATAGGCGCCGCCGGATGCACTCTTGGCGGTTCAACGGTCGCACATGCACCACACTGCAACTGCGCCCGGGCCCCTCCGTGGTTGATCGAGCGCATCAGAATGCTCCGGAGACGGCTCTCAGGGTAGCAGTTCAGTAGGCCAATAAGGAGACAACCAGGAAGTCCATGCTACATTCGTACTGGCACTTCAATTTATTGGCTGAGCAGCAGCGGAACTAATCGCAGCTAGCACCAGAGAATAATCATCACAATTAAACAAGAAAAGTACCGGAAAGAGATACAAAGGAAGAGAAGGATCCGATGGAACGGAATAGGTGCGTAAAGTGTGGGGAGAAGATTATAAACCGTGGGTGAAGGCAGCATAATAGCACAGCGGCGGCGATTGCTGCTTTTGGAAGCAGCCGCTGGGAGAACCGTGGCCCAAAAAAGTTTTTGTCGTAAAATCTGCGGCACATGATCGCGCAACTGGGGGACTACAAAAGGTCGCAATGCCCGCTGCAAAGCGCGCACACGCGAGACATAAGCGAGTATCCATAGTCGAGGCCCACCGCATCCATCGAAAGCCAGCCGCCAGCAGACGTCTATCTCTAAGCAAGCCACCCAAGAGACTTACTCTTTAGAACACACAGATAGCATTTCCCCCTCTAGTGACTCGTGATGACTGTAGAATTAGTTGCAGGCGCTCTTCTTGGAGCTCAGCTTCTCGATGCTAAATACCAAATCAAGCACGATGTCTTGCTTGTACAAAAGATAATCCGTTCAGCTATTCCATACCTTGTTGCATGTGCCCGTGGCCGTGCCTCGTTTTGGTACACGTTTGAAAAATCGTGTTTCAAGTACCCCAACAACCAGGCTATAGCGTTTCCCCGACCGAAAAAGAACGCGCCGTCTATGCGTATAGATCCGAAAACTGGCGCAAAGATATACGACGACCAGTTTGAGATGGAAACCTACACCTACAAGGAGTTCTACGACATTGTGTTGCGGCTCAGCTACATCCTCAAGTATGAGCATGGGGTCACACTGGACCAGACCATCGCCATTGACTGCATGAACAAGCCACTCTTCCTTTTCCTTTGGATGGCGCTCTGGAACCTTGGAGCCACCCCGTCCTTTCTTAACTTCAACACTAAGGACAACGCCTTGGTGCACTGTCTCAAAGTGTCACATGTGACCCAAGTTTTCATAGACCCTGATTGCCTGGCTGCGATCAAGCTGACGGAGCTGCAGATACGTCAAGAAGTCCCCGGGTGCAAGTTGCACTACATCAACGAGCACGAGCTCTTGCGAGTGCTCACAGACCGCAAAAGCCCCAAATTTCGGTTGGCAGACGCTGAAAGACGGCCCGAAGACAGCGACCACTCATGTGCATGTCTTATATACACACTGGGAACTACAGGACTCCCAAAGGCAGCAGTAATGTCGTGGAGGAAGGCGTTCATGGCAGCATCATTCTTTGGCTACATCATGAAGATCAACAGACACCTGAACGTGCTCACGGCCATGCCGCTCTACCACCTGACAGCAGCGATGTTGGGCGTGTGCCCGTCGATCATCGCAGGTGCCTGTATAACGATCTCGCAGAAGTTCCTGGCGACAAGCTTTTGGACCCAAGCCAAATTGGCGGGGCTGACACATATGCAGTACGTCGGAGAAGTATGCCGCTACTTGTTGCATGCAAAACCACACCCAGATCAGCAAGCACACAACATCACGATCGCGTACGGGAACGGGTTGCGGAAGGACATCTGGATGGACTTCAAGACTCGGTTTGGAATCAAGGCTATTGGTGAATTTTACGCGCTGACGGAGTCGCCGATTGCCACGACCCTGCTTCAGTATGGTGACTACGGGGTGGGCGCCTGCAGAAAGTACGGCTCGTTTATCAACATGATCTTACTGTTCCTGCAGGTGCTTGTGAAGATGGACCCAGAGGACGAGAACGAAATCTGGAGAGACCCAGGGACCGGGTTCGCGGTCAAAGCGGCGCACGGCGAGCCAGGAGAGCTTCTCATGAAGATTCTCAATGCCGACAACGTGGAAAAGACGTTCCAAGGATATTACGGCAACAGAAAGGCCACCTCGCTGAAAGTGGTGACAGATGTTTTCAAGAAGGGAGACGCATGGTTCCGTACAGGCGATTTATTGAAGGACGATGAAGACGGTCTCTTGTACTTTGTGGATCGCTTGGGCGACACATTCCGGTGGAAATCGGAAAATGTGTCGGCCACAGAGGTGGAAAACGAATTGATGGGACTGCGCGCGATCAAGGGCTCTGTTGTTGTGGGAGTTAAGCTCCCACAGCACGAAGGACGGGCTGGATTTGCGGTTATCGAGCCAAAGGATGAGTTTGCAGGTGAAGAAGGAACCAAAGGGTTACTCGCACAGATCTACAAACACACACTGGCGACCCTCCCGCTGTACGCAGTACCACAGTTTATAAAGGTGATCGAACAGATTGAGCTGCAACACAACCACAAGGTGCCAAAGAACCAGTACAAAAAGCAGGTTCTTCCGAAAGGGCCAGACGGGAAAGAGGTGATTTATTGGTTGAACAAGAAGCACGAAAAGTACGAAGAGCTAACTCAAGAGGCGTGGGACTCCATCGTCAGTGGTACAGCAAAGCTATAGCTGTATAGAATGAATATCAAAGTAAATGCTTGTAGGAAAGTATCCATTCCAAGTCACCGGGTAAACTTTTCTTCAGGTGGAGGCTTCTATTGATGTAGTCGCCCAGCAGGTGCGCTGCGAACGTTCAATGGTGCGCCGATCCACTTTTCCACTCTGACTTGGATATGCGTACACACAAGACAGACAAAACGCTGGGGATTTGCTTGCCCGCGAACAAGAGGGCACAAGAAGCGAGGCTTTGCAACCAACTTGGGCATTGGCTGCAAAATTTGAGCACTTCTGCTACATACAGAGCACGGTCGAACCTGCTCGCGGTCTACCGAGGATCTTGGCGACGACTAAGGTCTCTGCCAAGAGAGGGCTGATACACCAGAAACACGCGCATCTGTTCTGCTCAAGCCACTCCTTGAAAACTGCGTCGAGCAGCTCTCCGGAGGAGACACCCTTGATGGAATCGCCCCGCGGGAGCGCCGCCGGAGGCAACGGGCGCCTACACCTTATTTCGTTCGTTGTTTATTCCTGACTACGTTGGGCCGGCGCCCACGCTACAAGTTTGCGCGCCCCCCTGGTTGCTATTTCGAGGAGATGGCGGTCACACCGGGCAACTCCTTACCCTCCAACAACTCCAAAGAGGCACCACCTCCGGTGGACACGTGCGACAACTTGTCGACGACACCGTACTTCTTGGCCACGGTGGCAGTGTCACCTCCTCCGATGATCACAGTGTTACCAGCTTCTGCGGACTTAACTGCGGCATCCAACAACAGCTTGGTTCCGGCAGCAAAGGATTCGAACTCAAACACACCTGGTGGCCCGTTCCACACGATAGTCTTGGCCTTGGCCACAGTTTCGGCAAAGAGCTTTTGCGACTTTGGACCGGCATCCAAACCCATCCATCCGTCTGGGATTCCCTCTTCCTGGGTGGCGCTCGACACCTTGGCATCCTTGTCAAACTTGTCGGCGGTGACAAAGTCCACTGGGAGCACAATCTCCACGTTGTTCTTCTTAGCCTTGGCAACCAAGTGCTCAACATTCTTGGCACCCTCGGCATCGTAGAGCGAGTCACCGATAGGCATGCTGTCCAAAACCTTCTTGAATGTGAATGCCATGCCTCCTCCGACAATCAACAAGTCCACCTTGTCCAACAAGTTGTCGATCAATTGGATCTTGTCCGAGACCTTGGCTCCTCCCAAAATGGCGAGGAATGGTCTTTCTGGGTTTTCAAGAGCCTTGGCAAAGTACTCGAGCTCCTTGGCCATGAGGAAACCAGCAGCCTTTTGTGGCAACTCCAAACCAACCATAGACGAGTGGGCACGGTGAGCAGTACCAAAGGCGTCGTTCACGTACACATCGGCTAACTTGGTCAATCCGGCACGGAATTTCTCTACAGCTTCCGGAGAAGCCTTAACCTTCTTGCCGTCCTTGTCCTTGGAAGAGCCCTCTTCCTCGGCGTGGAAACGGAGGTTCTCAAGGAGGAATACCTCACCGTCGGAGGCGCCATTGACAGCAGATTCCACCTCAGGTCCGACACTGTCCAGCAAAAAGTTCACCTTCTTGCCAAGCAACTTTTCCAACTCAGCGGCGACTGGGGCCAACGAGTACTTGTCAACCTTCTCACCATTTGGACGGCCCAAATGAGATGCCAAAATCACAGCCTTTGGCTTTTTCTCCAATACATACTTGATGGTGGGGAGAGCAGCTACAATTCTCTGGTTGTTGGTGATGGTCTTGCCGTCAAGAGGCACGTTGAAATCCACACGGATAAAGACACGCTTTCCAGTAACGTCGAGGTCCTTGACCGAGAGCTTAGAAGATAAAGACATGATGTTTCGAATACGCTGACGTTAGTACGTTGTCTTCTCAGAGCACGTGCCCGTTGCTCCACTCAGGGCCACTTTTGTGGGTGTCACTACGCGGAGACGTTCTCCAAACGCAACCACCAAGGACTTCCACCGGAGGCAAAAAGAGCACTTGTAAGCCACCTCGCGGTCAACTTTTGTGGGGAGTACCTTGGTCGGGACTTCGAGGGACCAAACGAAAACAGGCACAACCTGGCCGAGCAGCTGCCAATGGCCTAAGCATGATCACCACAGCCGCACAAGAGTACTACTGCCGCAATTGACTCCATACATACCTTAAACACTGTTTGGTGTGCAAAATAGTAGGGAAGGAGCGCACTGGCGTGGTTAAATAGCGGGCCGCGTGTGTGAGTTGGGTCGTGTCCGGGCGGGCGGACGGATCAGGAGACTCCGGGGCAGGGCTCCTTTGGTGCGCGCACTTCATGGGCCAATGCTTGCGTTATGGCCAACTTTGTCTGTGGGGACGCTCCTGCCCGTGTGGTCTGACTACCTCTACACGTGATGCTCGTGTTATCTGCGACTCTCCTGCCCCCTTCGTCGTCTCTACTGTGGTGAATGTGGCTCTCCAGTGGTACATTCCTGCACATATACATCTCTGCCCCGTCGTACGGGTCCGCCTGTTTGCATACTCCGAGACAACGGGGGGAGGGGCGGCCCCTGAGTACCAGATACTGCGTGTATAGGTGTAGTCCGTGGCAGAAAGTTGTGCGTACAAGCACTGCCAGCAGCTCGGCTCCTTCGTTTGGCTTCTAGTAGCCACTGGAAAATCCGGCATACAATCCGTAGACTCTTCTGGAACCGCCTGCACACAAGTAGGCGCTGGCAGGTCTGGCAGCGCTCTCTTGTGCTGTACTATATAGCAGCTTTTACCAGTCTCCTTCCGGCCGCACAACCGTCGCTCTAACCGTAAATCGATATGGAAAAACTCTTACAGTGGTCCATTGCGCAGCAGTCGGGTGACAAGGAGGCGATCGCCAAAATTGGCACGCCAGATCCGGAAGTGCTTCAGCAAGTATTCGGCGGAGGTCCCGATGAGGGCACGCTCATGAGGCAGGCGGTGCAGGTGGTGCAGCACCCAGAGTCCACACTCGAGGCCAAGGAAATCGCCATGGAAAACATGGAAATGCTCGTGGAAAACCTCGACAACGCAAACAGTCTTGAAAACATGGGCCTCTGGCCCGCCGTGATTGAGCAGCTCGATGAGCTGAAGGCCGCGTCACGTGACATCTCGGTGTTGGCTGCGTCGATTGTGGGGATTGCAGTGCAAAACAATCCCACCTCGCAGCAGAACTTCCTCAAGTACCCGCAAGGATTGACATCGCTATTGTCAATCGCAAAGAACGGACCGGGAGCCGGACCCAGCGGTGAGAGCGGTGCGGGAAAGGACCCACTCTACCTCAAAGCACTCTTTGCTCTCTCATCACTTGTGCGTAACGATCCTGCATCGTACGCGCAGTTCACGCAGCAACACGGCTGGGAAGTGCTCGAACCTCTTGCAGCCACTCATACTGACGCTAAAGTGCAGCTTCGGATCCTTCTGCTAGTATCTGCACTCATCTCAACCAACTCTACGGCGACTGCCGCGGCCTCTACGTCGGAAAAACCAACAGCGGGAAGAATCGACGCCGGAACAGAAAAAAACCTCCACGAGTACAAAGTGGTGCTGCATTTGGCTCGCGTTCTCGCAGCAGCTAAACACACAAATAGCATCGACACAGTGTTGAACATCGTGGCGACGTTACACGAGCAAGGATTCATGTTCCTGCAGGAAGAAACGACAGAACTCACAAGCGGCCTTAGGGCGGTGGAACCGCTCAAAGACAAGCTCAACCAAGACGACCTCTCTGCAGCCAAGAAAGCACTCAGCTAGGGATTTATGATTCTGTTACGTAGTATAATATATATTATTAGTCGACACAATGTAAGCTCCATTTTTACATCGATATGGGCTCGGGGTGCCAGCGGCGGCGCTTTTTGCTGTGACGACCCGTCGAGAGATGACCCTCCATATAGGAGCCAACACAATTCCGACCACAGCTACTCGAGAACCTCTTCTGGGTCGACGGATGTGAAGAAGGTGCGCACGGCCTTATCTGTCGACGGTGGGACGATATTGGTGCCATCTGCTCCTTTGCCTAACCCTGCGCCCTCTAATATCTTCCCGTATATACTCTGGAGCGAGTCGTAGTGCTGGTACACCTTTTCTGAGCGTGCCTCGGTGATGAACTTAAACTGCTGGAGTGAGCGGAGGAAAGTTGATTTCGCATCCACACCTGACTTGACGCGCGGCACGAGTCGCTCTGCTCCTGTGTCGTAGAGCGATTGTGCAATTGTGTACGTGAACGAGTGGAGCCAGTCCACCGTGTCCTGTGTCGACTTTGTGAAGAATACATTGGTGTTGCGCGCGAGTTGGAGCTGGTTTATGCGCATTTCGACGATCAGGAGGTCTGGTGAACCGTTTCTGTCTGCGCAGCTATTGGCACGCCGCCGTGCAACGGGGACAGTTTCACCTAGGTTCCGCCTTACCTGCTGCTTGAAAAGCCGATCTTGTGCTGCCTTGATCTTGGCGCAGTACTTGTCGTAGCCCTCAATGATAAGAATGATGTAGGGACAGGCAGAGGAGGAGGCAGGGGTGGTGCCTGCAGCTGTGTTTGCAGCCGATCTTGTCGTGTATTCTGACGCGAGTGCGTGGAACTCTCCCACACATTGGTCAATAAACAGTTCCGCCTGATTTTCTTGAATTAACGCAACGAGCTCCTCCGCCAGGACATAGATGGCCAAGTTGCGCTCCACCTTCTCTACCGCCCGACACGGTACAAAAAGGTCTGCATCAACGTTATATCGCGCGTTCATTTGGCGTTTCCAGTAGATTATTGGCGCATTGATGGCAACAGAGCGGCTGTTCCGATCCCTGGCACTAGCGCCAGTATTGGGGCCAGTGACTGGTTCCACCAGTGGAACCAGTGAGCGGATCGTTGGAAACTTGCTTCTTGCGTACTCCAGCTCGAAAGTTGCATGTGCTGGAACGTACACTATCATTGAGCGCAAGAGCTCTTCCTTTGATCTATTTGACCGGTTGGCATCCTGGAGGGCACGCATGTCGTAAGGAATGTCAGAGACAGGAAGATGAGTGCTTGGAAGCGACGTCTTACGCTTGTTCGCTCGAGGAACTGCTGCTCGCTTGGCTACCAGGCCAGTGGTGGACGCTATTGCTCGCTTCAGAGCAGGATCTACTGGGGCAGCTGTGGTTCGCTTGGGACGCTTGAAAGGAGATGAGGAGCCTGACTCGATAGGGTCCGAAAGTGTGGACGGTCGCACAAGTCTGGTAGATGCCGGGACAAATGAACTCACGCGCTCTGCCACCAGATTATCGTCTCCTTGCTCGGAGGCCAAAGTACTGGAATTGCCCTCACTTGAGAACCAATTGGTAAAGTCAAGGATGCTAGGAGCGGATTTGGAGGTTTGGGGCTCTTTTTGAGGTTCGTCTTCAATATTTGTAGGCAGTGTTATTCGTGGCGAGCTCGGCTGCACCCGTTTTGGTGTGCTGTACAGATCTTCATTTTCCGAAACAAAGAGCCTCCTTGGCAGCGACTGAATTGGCTCGAGCCTACGGTCATCAATTGCCTTTTCGTCAGCTACCGTAGCCACCACCTGGGACAGATTTACAGGAGACGACGACGAAAAGAAACTTTTAAGTATACGGTTAAGCAGCCTGGACGGTGTGACTGTAGCCTCCGGAAGTGCACACTCAGCCAGTCGCAACGGGCTGGAACCCTTGCTCTTGTAAGGCAGAACGTGCCGTCTGGCTGGCAGTCTATTCTCCTTATCGCTGGATCTGCGAGAGTTAGTACTGAAAAGGAAGGGGTCTACAGTTATAAACTGGTCGTGTTAACACAAAGAAAGCATCCCCCGAAACACTCGGGCGATTCCACTCAGTTGAAACCACCCTTGAGACACTCCCGTAGGTGATTTTAACGAAGCTCAACTACCCTTGGAGTGGAGTGGGTCACCTGACTTGATGCTTAGAGCCATCTCTTTGGTTCAACACTGAACTCAGTAACTGGTATTTATCTCTGGCGGCGCAAACTGATAACGTTTACTCCCATCGACACTCTCATTGAGAATACTATCCGGTGGAAGTCTTCAAAACTGCTAGATTGTACGCGCTTCACTACTGTTGCAGCACATCGGGCAGTGCAAAGAACGTGCTTGGTGAGCAAATAAAGAGCACAATTTCCGCCCCTTTTGAGAAGTACGTACATTTCTATCACACTGTCAGCATACACCGACTCGATGGTGGTGTCTGGCACCTCTATTACGGAGCGGTTCATACCGCTTTCTGGACCTCTTCCTCCAGCTCGTACTTGATCCGCTATGTTTACCTTTTTGTAGAGGCATCACGTGCACATCCTGCACACATACATTTTCCACCCACACCCGTCGCAGTAGCACAACGAGGGTGGGGAGGCCACCTCTTCGACTTTACTACTAGCAGGTAGCCTAAATCGTTCTCCAGCTGAAGCAGCCGTTTTGCACACCCATCCGTGCACCCCATCCGAACTCTCCTCACTCATACAGAGACCGACCTGTCATGGCTAGAACGAGGGCTCTTAGCACAAACTTGCACGCGCCCGCACCACCTCTGCTGCGGTCGCAACAGCGGATGAATGAAGTGTTGATGGAGCTCCGAGAAACACTCGCCACGCTTCGATATGACTGGCCACAAATTAGCGAGGAGGCGTCTAACCCCATTGAGATGGCAGTGTCCCTTCTCGATGACTCCTCGGTGGGGCTCGCCCATAAACAAGAGGACTTTGAACACTTGTCGCAGCAGGTGCTGGAGCTGCTTCGACGCACTGTGAACGAGTATCACGACATCTTTAACAACTCAATCGGGTCGTACCACATGCTCATGTCCACAGTCAAGGACTGCCAAGAGGACTCGCAGCAGATCCGCACACAGCTCGTGGAGACTACCAAGGCTGCGGCGGACAGACTGGACGCACTTAACGAATTGAACACTACGCTGGCGCGGTACCTGGAGATGATTGAGATATTGGACGCAATGGACGCGTTGAACGGAGTCCCGGCAAAAATCGACCGCCTTATCAATGAGCTGAAGGTGCACGAAATATACGACGTGATTCTGGGCGCGTACATGCTCGCAGAACAGTACAACTTGTGGCTGTTGCTGGCCATGGGCAGTATCAAGGCGTATTTGGAAGTGCAGCTGAACAACTTGTTTGATATGATTGTAGAGGAGTTGCACGGCGAGATATATCTCAAGGGAGCAGTCTATGGAGCTGGCAGTTCTTCCATTGCTGGCTCAAGTGCAGGCAGTGGCTTTGACGACGGAACAAACTCAATTGCTGGCTCCGGTGTTGCCGGAGCCGGCGGGAATGGCACCGGAATCGCCAACAGCAGCAGCAGTAGTAGTGGCAGCAGTGGAGTCAGAACCACTGGTCCTCCTCCGTACTGGTTCCTCGCACCATCGCCCAACCCACAGCTCTCAGCCCTCCGCACACTCCTCTCCTCCTCATACAACCTCGAGCAGTATGTGTATAACTCGTCTAATCTCGATATTGGGGAGATTGCTACCTGTTTCACCGAGAATGTGGACCGGTTCCTCACACGGCAGCTTCCTCGGATCCACCGCTACTACACAAGCACTACCGGAGGCAGCGCCACTAGCAGCGCATCCAGCAACGGTACCACAAGCGGGAAGGCTGTAGGAAGTACCACCAGCTCTGGCAGCTCCGACTACCAGATCCTTCTCGATTCCACACTGTCTTCGCAGTCGTTCCACTACATCTACATGCTTCTCCATACGGCATACAAGCTCAACCGTCTTCCGCAAGTGATGGAGATTTTAGCGACTACAGCACAGCTGGAGTTCCATACACTCATAAGTACCACAACCAACGAAACGAAGCTCAAAAATACACAGCAATTGCACAAGCTCAGCAAGTTACAAGGCACTGGTGCAGCAGGTGGTGGTGGTGGTGGCGGAGACAGCGGAACCATCTCGGGAGTAGAACAGTTGGAACTTTTGGGCGAGGGAGCGGCGGGGCTCAATGATGCAGCTGTGGTGGTATTGCAGGACTTGTTCGGAAATGTGTTCGTGAAGGCGTTGGCGGTTTTGCAGAAACACAAAGTGGTGGAGGAGGTGCGGCGCATGCTTGACACTGGGAGCTCAATTGCCCTGCCGCCTACTACCAGAGGTTCTGCCTACTCCACCAGTGCCACAGCAGGAGGCTCAGCGCCTGGAACTCCGAGGGCATCGACGCCCCGCATCCCCTCGTCGGCTCCTAGTACTGCAGCGCGACTGTACTTTGAGTCTGCTTGGGCCACCATGCAGAAGGAGCTCCAAGCACTTATGGTCAACTACATCTACGATCACAACGTTTTTGTGCAAGCCGGTGCTAATGGCATAACAGCAGCAACATCATCATCATCATCATCATCAGCTACTACAGCTGCTTTGGCAGCAATCGCAAGAGGCGGGCCCACGTTTCGGTTTGAAGACGTCTCCTTTTCAAAATCGTCCCCCTCGACCGAAGATCTCCAGCTCATTCTCAACGATATGTTTCCGGGATTCAGTCTTGGAGATGACA
This sequence comes from Dujonia schatavii, assembly GCA_003707405.2. Lineage (NCBI taxonomy): Eukaryota > Fungi > Ascomycota > Pichiomycetes > Serinales > Debaryomycetaceae > Dujonia > Dujonia schatavii. The sequence continues at coordinate 130,727 of PPIY02000030.1, read as the reverse complement.
CGCTGCGGGTGTCACCATATATCAAGAACGAGTCTTTCAACGTGATGGTGGAGGTTTTGGTGCCACGCAACATTTTCAACATGCGGATTATCTTGGAGCTGTTCTTGATTTACGTGGCTGGGGCCGAACGTTTGTTCCGCGGGGCGAACCATGTTCCTACATCAGGTGCTATAACATCTTCCACACCCACACCCACGTCTGCTCATGAAGGTGTTCGTTTCTTCAGTGGGTTCATGTCAGGGACGTTTTTGCCCAAATTGCGTGATACCCTCAACTCGTTATTTGTGGAGTTTGTAAGTGGCGGGCACGGACCAGCGGGCCCTGTGGGCCCGCATGGGACCCATGGGGCTCGCGAAACTGGTGTGCACACCTTACATGGTCTGTCAGGCTCGCATGGAGCTCATGCTGCACATACCACCCAAGGTTCTAAGGATCCCTTCCGTACCGAACTCACAATAATTGACCAGTGGCACTCTGGTGGTGGAGCAGGCAACAGTGGCTCTGCAGTGGGGGCGGTTGTGTCTACGGCGCCTGCGTCTCCCACAATTTATCAAAATGCGGTTGACTTCCAGCGCCTTATCATGTACCTCTGCTTTGTCCTCAACACATCGCTCACGTACCGTAAGGAGTTTGGTGACTTATGCTTACAGTACTTGACACGGTTTGCCCATAAATATGACGCCTATTGCAAGGAGTTATTGGAGGCTGGCGGTGACGGTACAGCCAGTGCAGGGTCAATCGTGACTACGAACTCGGGTGCCGGAGCTTCAACAACCAGTGGAAGTAGTGCCAATAGTGTAGCTAAATCGTCACAAATCAATACCTGGATGCGCACACCGGCCCTCACGGCAGCCCTGGAGCAAATAATGTCACAGGTTTTGGATAGCTCTAAAGGTAGAGTGGAAGCGTACGAAGAGGATGGGACCGTGCGCGAGGCACTCGACACGGAAATCAATATACTTCTCGCGCTGCCAGCACTCTCAAAAGACAACTTTCTCGATGGTGAGACCTTTGAGGAGATATGTCACCTTCTTCTCACAACTACGTGGATTCTCCTGTGGCTCCCACTGCTACGCAAAGAGTCAAACTACTCCATCTACGACGACAACACTGACGACATTAAGCTTCTGGAGGTGGACAAACTCAAGTACGACTGGGCATTTTTGGAGAGCGGGCGCTCATCGTCGTCGCTTGACTATAGCCACATTTATTTGACACTCAACACTGCAAAAGTGGGTCAATTCGACTCAGTGGTGCAAACGTTCCAACGAATCCGTAAGGACGCGCTACTTGCTCTCCGGTACGACTTGCGGTGCAAGGCTCTCTACTACATTCGCCGGCTGTACGCGGACTGCGATTGGGTGCCCAGTGCAGAACCAGGTGACTGCGACCAATACATTTCGGAATACAACAAGCAGGTATTCTTGGTTGATAACAAACTCACTCAGGTGCTGTTAGGAGCCGCAGACAGAGACAGAATTTTTGCCGGATTAGCACCGTTTTTAGAGGCAGTAGTGGTACGTGGGTCGCGGAGTGTGAGGAGGATGAACGCGAACGGAATCAAGCGGGTGCTCCTCAACATCTTTGTGTTACAACAGATGCTCCGCAACATCGTGGAGCTGCTGACTCCAATTGACTTCAGCAACTCGCTGGCGTTCTTCGACATGTTTACAGTGAACGAAGTGGGGCTTGAAGACGCGATACGTCTGCAACAAGAAGCGCAGCTTGCAGCAGAAGGTACACGTGGAGCAGGCGCTGCATTGACAGAAGACGACTACAAAAATTTGGCCCGGTTGATCTACAGTGAAAAATTGGCAGACGGCGGAGGTTCAAGCTTTCACCGTACAAAGTACAACGACCTCATTAGGAAAATCGAAAGTGCCTTTGCTTAGTGCCAATATACAAGCAATAGTCTCGAAGAGAGTCTGTAGATAGAGTTGTCTCGTAGAAGGAGATCAAAGACCACTGCGGATACAGACGGCGCCAACTATCATAATGTCTATACCTTCAATACAATTATCTTACTCGATCACTTGTGCACTGTCAGTCCTAGCAACCTTGTTTTCAGGTAGCCAATAATCGAAATTGTTTCGGTGGCCAAAGTTCGTAGAAACTTTTTGCAGCCAATTGCGAGCCATTATACCTCTAGTGTCTGGCTGTTTGGAGTTCAGTAAACGCAAATATATATAGTTTGCTTTCACCACTGTGCATCGGTATCCTTCGGTGACGATGAACGGAGGAGAGGCTCGCTACGATATGCACGGCCGCTTTTCGTCAGTACGAATACCTTTGGCTGAACGCTACGAGACAGTCCTTCATGCACAATGAGCCAAATAGCGACACGGAAAGACAGGGCACTAAATAGTACTAGAATTTACTTACATGTCTTTAGTTTCACTTTATCAAAACGTAAACAGCACCTTCCCACCGCATACAAGATGGTCTTCTTCTTTGTGATCTCTGGGGACCAGTTGGACCTGAATGCTTCTCACATCTCTATGCCTTGCTCGAGGCACAGATTTACATGTCTATGCGACTTAATTGCAACTACAAACCTCCTAGTGCTGCCAATATGGCCCCTCATTACTGTGTGGGCTGTTCGGTTTTCCCGGAGTACCACCGGAAGCTCCATCATCCCGTGGCAAGCAGGCCGCCTGTGTTGTCTATGAAACTCTGTATTAATACGTAAATGGCACCAGGCCGTATACTTACAAGCAGTGGGAGTTGCTCAAATTAACGCCCGCCAAGCCGTGGCGAGCAGCTAATTTTTCGAAGAAGAAGCGGCCAATGCCCAAGCCTAATACGACCGCAAAGAAATACACCGTACAGAAGGTCATTACTGCCAACATCAATGCGTAGACCAAGACTTCGGGAACGATGCAAAGGAAGAGTCGTATGGTGTCTCTCACTAGAGACAGAGCGAGCCGCATACTGTGTGGGTTGCGTGGCCTGGAGAGAGGGCCCTCTATGGTTTCTCCGGAAATGTTGGGATTGGCATGAGCCACAGCCACCAACTTCTCGGCAAGCACCAAGTGGTTCTCGGTCTCCTTGCCATACCCATCGCCAGAACTGGCGCTTTCCAGCCTAGAGAGGTGAAGCGCGCGATTCACCAGCGCGCGCAGATCGGCTACCTCCGCGAGTGCAAGCACGCCGGTGTACTGCGGGTTTTGCCACACCTTGACCTCCAAATATATGCGAATGTAGTCTGTGGCCTTGAGACAGAACGCCACAAAGAAGAGAAGCATGAAAATGCCGAACGCCTGGGCACCCGTGCTGGCCGATAGCAGCTCGAAAAGCACCGGGTAGTTTTCGTACCGCGACGTGAAAAACATATGCATGGTCATATCCATAGAATGGCCCTTCAGCAGCGGCATGGGCATAGACATTGACGAGTTGGAGGAGGCCCCGCTGCCCATGGACATGTCCAGCATGTGGCTCTCATGGCGAGCCAATAGATCGACGAGAGTCATTCCAGAGTGGGCAATGTAAAAAGAAGGGAGCGGAATACGACAGTCCTTGCAAAAGCTGAGCTGAGCTACTGAGCGGTCCACAACGCCCCTAGACAGCAGCCAAGCCGTGCTATATATCTGGCGCAGCTGGGTGCAATAATATGAGCAAATTAAATATGAGCATTTTTCAGTCGTGCGCAGCCGAAAGGCTGCAACTGGCTGATTTTGCTGGATTCCCTCTGGTGGCTGCAAATAGAGTCTATTCTTCGATTGGCTCCCACGGAGGGCAAAGAGAGTGATTGCAGACGGTGATTGGGCGATATCTGTGTTTTCGTTGGTGTGTGCTTTATTACTTGGCGAGCAAATACGCTGACAAAAGTCGGCTCACTTCGGCTACCGTTGAGCAGATTTTGAAAACGAGCACATTCCTGTACATTATCACCCGATCTCGGCTCATTCAGGAACCACAATTGTTAGTGGCCCCGTGCAAAGAGGGTCTGACTTGATAGGCAAGCTAGGCATATGAGCAAGATATGTAGTCTCAATGTTGGTGAAGGCTTCAGAAGTCTTCGCATTGACCGATACGTCGAAAAGTGTCGGGCTTGGAATCGTGTCATCAATGCTGTGCAGACGAGAGTTTGTACGATACCATTGTACGACACCATTGTATCTATGTGATGAAACACACAGGGATAAACTATCTCGGTATATCTATGAAGAAGACTCTGTCCTCGTCTCTACTACTGGACGCACTACCAGTCTTGGAGAACATCTTTGCAGCCAATGCTGCTCCCTGCATACAGCGCGTGGCTGCAAAAAAAAAGCTGAGGAATCCTTACCGTGTAAGCCTTCGCAATCCTCCAGTCTCCGATTCGGCTATCGCTCCACCTATTTGCCTACCATTAACATAGGAGGCCGTTCCAATATAAGGCCAGCCACTTGGAGCTCACGGACTAGGTCGGCGGTAGCCCTCACTCCGGGAGACTTGATCGCGAATGCTGTTGAAAAAACGTACCCACCTACAAAAGCAACACTACTCTCTTCTATTAATATCTGCTGTAATTACATAAATCGTAGGCGCTAGGGTCGCGGCGACTCCAGAGGGATATAAACACAGCGTTCTTCGCTCGAGAGGATGTGTTTGTCGAGCCAGTCGCTTGCTGTGTAACGCATTTGGCACGCGCGACATTCGCCTGTCATGGGGAGCTTGTCAGTGAGGGTGTGAGCCGTTTTTCCCTTTGGGTCATCAAACGCAAAATGAATATGGAGCAAGTGTTTTTTAAAGTCGTACGGCCGGTTGAAGTGTCCTGTCTTGTGGTTGCACATTTCCTTGGGATACACGCACTGGAAGCGCCCCTTTTCGTCGTGTGTCCGCATGTGCCGCGTCATATCTCGCGAGATGTACTTGGCACACACTTGGCATACGGCACCCTTGGGGAACCGTTTCTTCTTGCTCGCACCGGAGCCACTGGGAGCCGCTCCCGTCGACCCTTGAGACACCACACTGCTGCTTGAAGCAGACCGCCGTGGCACCGAGAGTGCCACAGATCCCTCACCGCTGTCTTCAAAGTCTGAGTGTGGATTCGAGTTGCCCGAGTCCCCGTAGTTATTGTCGCTGCTGGGTCCGCTGCCTCCAAGAGGAGGTGGCGGAGGCACCACAAAGGGCGGCGACACGTGTTCGCCGCCACTGCTGGCACCGTCCTCGAACGAAAAACCAAGCATATCCAGCTGGAACTGGTCTACTACCAAGGGCTGGAACGAGGTGTCGTTGGGTGCGTTTGATAAGGTTGTAGTGATGCTTCCAGGCGCTGCGAAGTAGGGAATAGTGTCGGGCTCACCCCCTGGAGTGAGCAAGCTTGTGGTGGGTGTAGGTCGAACACCTCCACTTGCACCAGCTCTTACCAATCCTGCTTCTCTTACAAAGGGCGAGCTACCATCACCTCCCTTAAAGTCGAAGTAGCCATTACTTCCCGCAGTGGGTGGCGCCATGAGCGGTGTCACATTGTCGTGGAAGTTTAAGAAATCCTTTTCGTCGCCGCCCACATTTGTCTCGTCAACAAACGAGAGGATGTCCGCGTCGGGTTGCTGAAAGCGCATGCGCTCGTAGTTCATGGCCACGGACGAGTCAGAAAATGCCGAAAAGTCGGGGAATTTGGGAAGGAATTTCATTCTACCAGCCATTCCATTCCCGCCCCTGGTGCCGCCGGCGGCCCCAGAGCCAGATGCACTGGCTAGGTTGTCTAGAGGGAGAAATAACTCCGGTTTTGACCGGCGCTGTTTGGGCACCGTGCTCACATCGGTATTACCAGCACTAACACCAGTATTTGCGCTGCCACCACCTGCAGTAGCAGCCGCGGAAGCGGCTGCAGCTGCGTTTTTCAGCTCTACGTAGCTGAAAAAGGTCTCCTCACCTGGCACGCAAGCTGGACCGCTGCTCCGACGCAAACGCGACATATACTTTGGTTTTGTGCTCCTCTTTGGCAAGGTTATCTTTGGCATGCTGTTGAGCTTCAGTTGGATGAGCGTCGGCAGCTTTGCGGTGATTTTCGTTTTCGCGCTATCGATTCGCTTGGACGGCTTGCGCTTCGGTTGAGAGTCATCTGCAGCCTCGTTTGGCGTATATGTGTATGTGAGACTCGCTCCGGTCGCGCTCAATGTGGGGATTCCCGAGTCAAACAGAAACGACGATTGGTGGAGCGGCGGCCGCGTGAAGTGCATGTGTGTAGGGAGAAACGCCGCGCCCAGTGCTGGTGTCTGTTGTATTCCTCCGTGCGACTGTGCAGTGCGGCTGGACATCTGCCCGAGCGACAGGAAGTGCTCTTGCGAGTGGGCGTACTGGTGCTGGTAGAACTGGCCCATGTTGTTGCCTCCTTGGCTTCCTCCGCTGTGTACCTGGGCCTGCTGGCTACCATTGTGGAAGTTTTGAAAGAACTGCTGTTGCGGCTGCTCCTGAGCCTGGGATTGCTGTGGAATCGGTTGCTGTGACTGCTGTGGAATCGGCTGCTGGGACTGTTGGGGAATCGGCTGCTGGGACTGTTGGGGGAGCGGCTGCTGGGACTGCTGGGGAAGCGGTTGCTGGGACTGCTGGGGAAGCGACTGCTGGAAAGTGCCGTGAGACTGAGGCGGTCCGTGGTGAACGGGGCCATGAGCATCACGGACCCCTTGGACGCCGTCGTAATTAACCTGCAGCCCCGTAAAGTCGAAGCTGTTGAAATCCATGCCGTCGTACGAGTACTCCGGGATGTCGTCGAACTGCTCGGACGTCTCCATGGCCACTAGCGGCGCATCATACGTCTCCGGGTAGTACGCTCCCTCGGGTATTTGCGGGTCTTTGCCCGTGCCTTCCTGCTGCACAAACCGAATGTTTGCCATGGGTTGCGCTTGGGCGGTGGGTGGTTGTTTGTTGGAGTTTACCAGTCGAGGGTTGCCGAGTGTGTGCGTGAGAGGGGGGGGTGGGGTTGTGTTTATGGGTGCGTTCTTGTCTCTGTGGGTGCTTGGGGCACTCGTGTGTGCGCAGTGGTTGGTGCTCTCTCTCGGCGGGCTCGCTCGTGGTGCTTGCTCGCTGGTCTCTACGGCTGGCGTCCGCTCGCGCTGTGTGGTACTCTGGGGACCTGTCACAGCAAAATGAAGCCGGCATACAACTCGTCACGTTTGCGAATAGGCGAGACGCCGGAGCGAAGATTCGATCGCTCGCGGCACTGCCAATTAGATGCAGTACTTATCGCCAGTGCGAATGCCTGGCGTGCGCTTTGGCAGTTACTGAGTGCACATCCGTACACCCACGAGCTCATGTGCTGGTGCTCGCTCGCTGTGTGCTCGTGTGCGCTGATGTGCTGTGCAGTGATCCGTGATTGCTGTGCTGTGCAGTGCAGTGCTGTCCGTGCCACTGCTACGAGCTACGTGCTTTGGCGCTCGCGTCGCTTGTGCTGCTGGTATCGTGCGTACCTTCCGCCATCACTAAGCGACCTCGCTTGCGTGCCTGGGCTCTCTGCGTTTCGCAACCGCTGTAATACTGCCTGTCCCTCTAGTCTATACCTTTTCATGCAATCATCTATGCCTATTGTTCGCACATCCATTCCCCTTCGTCTTGTCTCCCCTTGGTCTCGTTTCCCCATGCCCACTCCCCCATTACAGCTCCACTCCCCTTCGTCTCGTCTCCCACTCGTCTCCCCTTCGTCTCTCTCCGTACTCGTCTCCCCCACGCCACTCCCCCACTACACCTCCTCTGCACCTGTACGAAGAGAGCGTTGTACACCCGGGCTACTGGCGGAGAGAGATACCGTGGTAACATCGGTGGTGCAGCTTACACTGCAGCTGTGCATTCGGAGAATGTACGAGGAATGCGAGCAGCATACAGAATTACAAACCCGCGCCTGTGCGGAGACGTTGCACGTACGATTACACCGCTCATGGATATTTTCATCAAATTAAGTTTGGAATCGTCATTGTGCGGATCGGGTGCGAAAGGGGGTTGAGGGCAGAGAAGAGCGCTGGCCGTGCTTGCGACTCTTGTGCCACCGTTCTGCAAGCGTTTTACGATACCACGTGCAACGAGGCGGGTCTGCGAAGGGATCCTCGCAGCGTTAAGAGGCAACAGGGGCCATGATGATGCCTATCGATGATGTGTGGTGTACGCTGTCGGTGACGTCGCGACTGCTGCGCATCTTTATTCTATTCCGTTTATTTTTTTCTGTTTTATTTTTGGCACTATATTTTTCTTCTGCGACACAACGCTGCAGCAACTGCTCCAGGAGCCGTCTGCTACAACTTCCTCAATCTCTTGTCCTTCTGTTTGTGCATAGCGCCAACCACACACACACACACACACACACACACACACATACATACACACACAATAGAAAGAAGGAAGCTTAGGATGCTTGTGCTCCGGAAAATATTCACTTAGCCCAGGCGTATGAAAAACTTACGCAATCGGTAGCACATTGTTGTCTGCGACCCAGTGGTTGCAATGGAGCTTGCTGGGCTTTCATATGCTGATAGCCAGATTCTGCATCCTCGCCTCCATCTTTAGATATCTAAAGTGCGCAATCGAGATACCCAGCTTTCCCTATTCAGCAATATTGAAGCAAAAATTAAAAACTTAACCGACACATGAGAATAAAAGAGCCTTTGAAAAAAAAAAAATTAGCATAAGGAAGAACTCAAATTGGCGCAGCCTTACAAGGCCCACCCCTATGTGCTCTTGCGGCCATTATGAGCCGCGTAGTCGCCTGGCCGGTTGGAACGCACCAACTCGCCCGAGACCCGGGAAATCAGAAAGATGTCCGAGTGGTAATGCTTGCCATTGTCGAGGTCCCACACAATTGCTCAAGTGCTCTCCACTCTCGTCTGCTTCTCCACAGGGAAGGAGACCAAACAATGTGCGCTGCGCAGCTAGCAAACAAAACCTACAGAAAAAAAAGTAATAAAGAAAAAATAAATCAAGATTGGGGGAAAAAAAAAAAGTTTAGTCTTTCAGGAGCAGTGCGAGGGTCCATGGTACAACGGTCAAGAGGTGCGGGCAAAGCATATACGATGCCTATAGCGTGCGTATAGCAGATTGACAGCGCGGACAGCGCGTTCCACCGCGGAGTGAACGATGCCTGTGGTAAACAGGTGCGGGAAAGGAGGGCAAGGGCCAAACACCTCCTACTCTGGGGGCGAGTGCGGGAGGGCAACGGCTATAGTGGAGGCGCAAACCTCCGGGGGCGGGTGAACCCTGAAATCGTGCAGACGTGACCGCACCCTCCCACATACACGAGCACACCAAAACTCGCACCCACACCGGCTATGCACTGGCGGCTTTACACGGACTGAAGCTTTCCACGCACCAGCGACTTCCCCACCGAAGTCCGCGGCCCATAATATACGCCGGGGTGTCCGGGCCCAGGCGCACCTTCGACGCATACGGGGGCTTGTCCACAGAAACACACGCACGCACTAATACAATAGGGCTGCAATGGAGTTCTTGTTCCATATCCGTGAGAAGCACGTTCAGGGAAATTTTTTCGCGTGCGTCCGGTTGCGGGGGAGAAGGCCCATTGTATGTTTCCCAGCAGCGGGCAGCACGCACACAGAATTCGCATGGTGGCCAAGGCGGCGAAGTCTTCTAAGCCGCTCGCCGTCGGCCCCGAGCCTGACCCCAGCATGATGGTGCAACCACCCCCTCATTGACGGGGAGGGGCGGGTTAATGAGATGCTTGCTGGTACATGCAGTTGCGTGGCTGCGTAAGTGGTCGCGCTTGCGTGCGCATAGTCCTGTAAGCGTCCTTGGGCTAGTGTACCCAGCTGTGACAATGTATAGTGAGGTAATCATTCAAGCAAATTCGGGATGGGCATTTACGCCAATCGTATGTGCAGGTAGGACTATGCACACCAGCTATTGGCTGTGCCTGAATGTATGGAAAGAACGAAGGTTGGATCCACACGGCATTTACGGCTAACAGCGGCGCGGAAGAAGGCGCCCTCCGCGATGCGCCTTTTGGGTCAAAACACCCGGGTGCCCCTGCCCTGTGATGGGTGTAGCGGTGGCTGCGTGTGTTGAACCTCGGACTGAACGTGCTTGTTTCTCCGGGCCTCGGTATTAAATGTGACATCTTGGCAGGTGTACGCCGTCTACATGAAAGTCAAAAATTTCACTTGGGGCCCCACTCATCCTGCCCCTCTCTCGCACCCGCTCACCGCAGCACTTTCAAATCAATGTGCTGCAGAAAATCAGAAATAATAATTAAAAGCCTATTGCTGCCAGGAAAATCAAAAAGCCGAAACGTGAGGGAGAAAAAAAAATTATTTGGTGTTCGATTACGAAGTGACAATCCAGATGTGACACCGCTTAATTCGCACAAGAGAAAGCCTGGCCTGAATCAAAGAGATGGTTGCTAAATACTGTGCGTGAAAGCGACCGGATTGCTAATGAAAATTTGCAAAAACAAAAGAAAGCGAAAATGAATTAACTAATAAAAAAAAAAAAAAATAGGAAAACAATAAAACTGAAAATAAAAATAAAAATAAAAAAATGTAAATATTACAGTCAAAAGCTTAATAGTGGCCTTCGGTTAGCACTCTACCCAGTCTCATAGTAGTGTTCCTTTGTTTTAAGCTACACCTTGTCGTTCTTGCCCTAATCAAGCACCTTTTCTTAAATGCTTAGACATCCTGTGGTGTCTCTGTGTGCACTCCCATTCGCTGGTGTGGCAGATCCCTGAATTGAATTCGATTGAATGTGAATGTGTTTCTAGATTGTGCGTATATCGAGCCAAAGGCTGCAAAAAAAAAAGACGTGCGTAACAGATCGATAAAGTTAAGCGATGGAGTGACTGAGCCTCTGAATGTGACCAGCGCTGTGCGGTCTGCTCACAGCTTTATAAGGTCATGCTAGGACAAGGAGTCCTGGCCGGTGAGCCACCCCTCCCCCGGACATCCCGGACTAACATATAGCACAAGTATAATGAACGCTCTTCTCATCGGAGCTACAGGACTCGTAGGTGTACAGATTCTAAAGTCTGCAGAGGCAGCAGGAGCTATTTCTCGCATCATCACTATGTCTCGGCGAGACGTAGAGACAGTTTCGCCGAAAGTGAGTGCCATTGTCAAACCGGTAGACGAGTGGTTTGTAGAAATTGCCAAGCTTGAAAATACCGACGTTATGTTCTCCGCCTTCGGTACCACAAAGGGAGAGGCCGGAGGTATCGAGCAGTACAAGGAGATCGACTACGGGACGCAATTGAAGGCAGCAAAAGCAGCAAAAGCAAGCAATGTCAAGGTATTTGTATTGATTTCCGCTTCAAGCGCCAACGTGAATTCGGCCTTCGCTTACGCAAGAATTAAGGCTCAACTAGAAGATGAAATTAAGAAATTGGAATTCTCAACCCTAATCATTTTAAGGCCCGGTGCGTTATTGGGAGAACGGAAAAGGTCCAAGGGAATGGCCAACGCACTTGTTGCCCGGCTCGGCTATTTAACCAGAGGAACCATCTTGAACTGGCTACTAAAGCCGGTGTATGCAGAGGAAATAGGAAAGGTTGCAGTTTGGTTGGCCACTAATCCTCAGCCTGGCGTGCGGGTGGTTGGTGCTCAGGAGATTATTGAGATGGCAAAGGGGTTGTAGGTTGATACAATGGAACAACGTTAAATGCCTACAACTGCAAGACAATGGCCCACTGCTATACACTAGTTTAATGATTAAAAATGCATTACTGGTCTATACATGGACACCTTTTCTCCCTGTTGCTAGTCAAGATGTGCTCATCCAACCAGTCCTTACTCATGAATCTCATACCACAGGGACACATTCCTGGGTGGTTCAACTTGTCGCTGAGGTTGTGGATTTTCTTGATCTCTGGGTTGTCAAACTTGAAGTGTCTATTTAATAAATGTTTTTTAAAGTCGTATGGGCGATTGAATCTCCCCAGTTTGTGGTTACATTGCAGCTTAGGAAATGCACACTGAAACCGGGGTATTATCTGGTGTGTTCTCATATGCCTGGACATGTCTCTGGTTATGCGTTTTTGGCACACAGAGCAAATCTTGTGATCCACAAATGCGCTATCCACCATTGGCACCACCAAGTTGGAGTTGGAGTTCACTAATGTTGTCATGTCTGGGTACTCTTGCAAGTTTAGCACCGGTGATGTTTCGCCTGTTGCTTGTCTTTGTGTCTGTGAAGGTGTTCTTTGCATTGGAGTCAGGTGAGCTGATATAGATTGTGTTTGCTGTGGTGCGGGGAACTGGTGTCTTTGATTTATTGGAGTGTGTTGTTGTTGTTGCTGCTGCTGCTGAGAAGGTGGAGCCACCATTGGCTGTTGCACGGGAGTGTGTGATGGGTGCGACATAGGCGTATGGTGGAGCGGTGTCTGCTGCTGGCTATTATACATTAACGAGGGCAGATTGTTTGTGCTAGATTGGCTGTTTTGTAAGATTCTTGCCTTCATAGTGGCCTCGTCCTCCAAAAGACCAGACGACATGCCTGCAGTTGCCCTCGCAAAGTCTTCAGCAGACGACTGATGGTGAAGCTGGTGCTGGTGGTGCAGTTGCATAGTCGAGTAAGCACCCTGTGGGTGATTATGAGGATGGTGGTGGATTGGCTGCAACTGAGGCGGGAAGTACTGCACGGCAGAGTAGTCCATGTTTGGAACAGCGGCAGCACCAGTGCTAGCACCAGCACCAGCTCCAGTATGAACGGTGCCGGCGCCGGCGCCAGCACCAGCGTCAACGTCAAACGAGTTGTAGCCATAACCAACAACCAGCTTCGTACCATAGTCATATTCAGTGTCGTTGGTATAACTCAGATCACTATCAGATGCTTGCGAGTTAAAGTATTTGCTCATAATTTGGTACTCCTCTTCAGACTCAGACGAACTCTTCAAATTGAAAGTTGCGTTGTCCAGGTAATCTAATAATTCCATTAAGATACGGGTGGTCTAACCAGATATAACAGGAGTTTTGAAAAGAATGAAAAAAAAAAAGGTGAATTAAAAATTTGAGTCCAAACAAGTTTTGGTGCTGTGCGGTATTGTTTGCAACAATTTTTCGCTTAAGACACAACAGGAGATACCTGCAGCAAATACAAGAAGGGAATGGAAAGTGTTGGTAAGGCGATTGGCGAATTGTTGTTGCAAATGAGACAAGGATATCCCTGTTTGCTTTTATATGTCTGCGGATATATTTGCTCTAGCAAGCAGAAAGATTGTTACGGTTCAAGCGCTTGCCCAAAAAAACTACATTCAAGAGTATTTCATCCATTTATATGCATCTGGTTAGAAGCGAGCTGTGTTCTGCATGGATAAGAGGTAAGTCGCCGCAAAGAAGGGCTCATAAAATTTTGTATCTGTAAGGCAGATGTGTGAAAAAAAAAAGCAAAAGATACGTACAGATAAAAAATATTTGTTTATTTTCAAGAGCTTTTTTTTCCTGCTTTTGCTTTAAATATTTTTTTCATGTAAGAGTCCGTAGAAAAGAAAAAGAAGCAAAAAAAAAAAAAGTATAATTTGTAGCTCCACTGCAAGTGAAACGGAGGAGAAATACGAGCACAAGCCTCCTCTCCCTTCTGCTCGAGAGGCTATTCGCCAGGCTCTCCGCAGTGAGCGTGTGGGACTTTTCAGTGCTCATTTCCTGTGCACGCAAAACGACGCCAACACAAGGCGATTTTTGAGGATGGGGCTATCTTTTTTTAGATATAGTTCGATATAGTTCTCTTTTGGTGGTTGTAACAGGAAACCTGACGGCTAGAAGGAAAAAGATGAATCATGATGAGCGCAGCTGCTTGTGATGGCAAGAGTACGGCGCCAGGTGCCGCTCTTGGAAGGTCCCCCCCTTTTGACATTATAGTTTATTTTTTCGTGATCTGATTCTTCCTTACTCGATTTTGTTTCCTCCTTAAGGAACCAACTTCCTCTTTATCACGTAGACCTCATAATATTAGACGGTTCGTGAAAAGATAAAAAATAAAAGAAACGAATCAAACGAAAAAAGAACTCTGGAAGAAAAAAAAAAAAAAGCAAGAAGCAAAAGCAAAGAAAATATAAGCATAAAAAATATCCAAGCAGTATTTATCATGTCACTTTCGGAGACAGGAAAGAAGGTTTTACTTTGTGGTTGAGCACACACACCTTCGTACTGATAGCGGGCCAGACCGCCAACCGCGTATGTCTCGTCTACGCCGGCACTCTGGGTTGTGAAGCATAGGCCTTTTGCCTGAGACTCCGTCTACGAAAGCATAACAGAAACCAAAGAACGAAATAATTCGCGGTCATTTCTGGATTGGTATAGGTTTTAATCGAATGTAGCTGTGTTGTGCCAGAACCTTATAGGTATTTGTTTCAAGACAGTATTTGCGCTGGATATTTCAAATAATATGGTTTTTACGCTTCACATGCAATGTTCGAGCGGTGTCCGGTGTGTGGTGCTCTCACCGCCCGCCCCCTGCCTCCTGGTTGCCGTAGACTGTATCTAGAACAAGTACGCAAACAAGCGCAATTGGCCTGCAATTGCTCGTATCGATGAACTTGGCAGACGCTGGAGACCTGACGTTGGTGCTCTGACGACGTTATACATGCCGCCCCTCCCCCACTTTGAACGTTTGCTATTGTGCGCCATACAGCTCCTTCCACCTATTGGTTCCCACCAAGGCACCTCACGCGTATGTACAATCATTCACGTAATTTGCAATTTTTAGCTATTCTAGAAGCTCGTTTATGCCTTATGGAGCGGCTCATACGTCGAACAAAGAAAAAAAAAAAAACCTTGCAAAAAACAAGTATAAATTAAATGTACTTAAAAATAAAAAAGTGTTCAACAATAAGGCTTATTCACTTAGCTGTGTGACTTTACTTACGCTTGCGTCTTTCCGGAACTCAGTGAAGGCGGGGGATTCCCCCCAGGTCATCTACGGGGCATGCTTTTTATCATTCTGCGGTGTCTGCACTGGGGCTGCATTCGCGACCGCTTGTCTCTACTTTCCTCCCCGTGGTGCACTCCCTCTATATCCATGTCCCCACTGCCGCCACTACAGTCCCACTCGCGTCCTAACCGACGCCATGCAAATTTCACATAGCACCGGAATCTTGACTAAACTTTACGCGAGGATGACAAAAAAGAAATCACCAAAAAAAAGCGAGCCCCAAAAAAAAAAAAAAGAATCTATATCTAGCTAAAAGTTTTGTTCCACTTTTCCGCCCAGAACTGAGAGAACGCAACCAGGCGCCAAAGTGAGATAAAGATTTTCCTTCCATGCTAGCAGTTCCTTTGTTCTGGCATCTCAAGAGGAGGCCAGCTACGTCTTGCAAGGCGGGTGGTGCGTAAATTTAGAGTATAGTGAGATATGATGAACTGGGCGCAACCTGATCGAGCGCGGGAGCTTCCGCTTGCCGGTGAGACCCCGTCCGTGCCGGTCGGCAATGTCCACGGCCTCTGTCAGGCAAGGGCCAACCAGAAGACAAAACAACCACACTGCCACAAACCAGAGTACCACAAACCAGAGTACCACAAACCAGAGTACCACAAACCAGAGTACCACAAACCAGAGTACCACAAACCAGAGTTCCACACGCCAAACTGCCATAAGCCTGCCACTACTCTCCACACTCCACGCTCAAAGACTGCGGAAAAAGTCTACCCCAACAATAGCGCAAACTTCCATGTATAGAAACGTCCTTGGCTTTCCTTGCCTACCACACATAGGGGCAAACAAGCAGAACTCCGGCATTCCGCTCGTGCACGAACAGGACATAAGAACAATGCCCTCACATGTAGTGAATTTATTTTTTTGTATCGAGCACCAAGGGATTGTTTCGTGCATTGGCGGAGCGCGTAGTACGAGCCACATGATATAATCTTGAGGGGAGGAGGGGAAGCTGTGGATGGGCCCAAAGTCGTTGCGGCGTTTGATCTCAGCGGGCAGTGTCCTGCAACATCATGAGGGGCCCGGCCGCACATGGCCCAGCTGGCTCAGCCCGATGATTCTCTCTCGGTCTCTGACTGCAATTACCCATCTGAGTTCATCGCCTGTTTCTCGGTTCCTGTTAGCACTTTTCTTTTTAGCTCCAAGCGCCAAAAGCCAAAATAACGCGCCGGCGATGACGAGTCGCTGATTTTCTCCCTTAGCAGACCCTCAGTTAACCTCAAACCCAAAAAACTAGGGCCAGCTTGAAGCGAAAAAAAATATCCAAATTCTCAGAGAGAGCCAATGCAAAATAACTGTGAAAAATACCACTCCGAAAATAATAGCCCCAAAAATCTCTGGCGTAAACTCCTCTACACACTACTCACATATGGTCACTCATATGCCGTTCCTCTATGCGTAGGCGCTCTCTTCTTATACGCTGGTTGTATTTCTTGTCTCTCTTTTGCCAGGCATTCTTTTTTTTTTTTTTTTCTTGCTGTGATATTTTCTACGGTCTATTTTCGTCACGAGCCATAAAAGATTTAGTCGAAGATTCAGATTGATGCTGAGGAGCGAGCCAGGACGGTGAGTGGAATTGTATGCCGGACCCGGAGGAGGCTGGGTGCGATCGGGTAAGCCGATCTATATGGACACCACTCACACAAGAGTGTCCGCTCAGCGCCCGTTTCTGTCTCTGTGGTACTGCCAGTTGCATAGCCATTGGGGCCACCCGCTTCTGACACGAAAATGGCCGATGCCAGACGCGACGTACTTCGACCGAAGCCATAGCTGTGAACACGAGCGCATCGGCGACTCCGCGAGGATGTGTCATGGATAACAAAAGCCGAAAAATAACTCACCGCCAGAACCTTGGCGAGTAAATTTCAAGCGGCTGATGAATAAAGTTTCTCTCTGTATACAACACAGCGCCTGTCCACCCATACCACGAGGACCTCCTACTACTAATCGTTGACCAAAACGCTTCTACCATGAGAGGGTTGGACGGCGGATGGGTGTGACCTGAGGGGGAGCTGAATTGTGCTCAAAAATTCATCAGGGGAAGTACGAGCAAATAAAAAAAAAAAAAAGCGAGAGACCTACTGCTACCTTCCGTAAACGTGCTGCATGAAATTTTTGTTGAGCCAAGTTATTTTTGCGACCATACAGCTAGCCTTTAAAAAATAGTGATAAATCATTCCACTACTGAGTGGGTGCTTTGCCGTTGATTGGGTGGAGACGACGCCAGCCCACTCCGTTTCCGATCTTACATTGTCCATTTGTAGCTCCGTTCTCTACATTCCCGTAGCCACATGAAAATATTTCTAGTAGTGCTCCTGTCATATTGTTGTAGGCATAAACAGCAATTGGTGGAGGTAAATATTAAGCGAGCGGGTTCCCCTGCAGAATCCGATCGCTAAGGGTCCCTACAGAACGGCTTTGCGCCCGTTTAGCCCTTATTCAGTAGAGGGACTCTACCAGATTCTACGAGTAGATTTCTGAAGCCATTAATGAAAGCACCATGGTGGATTAGATTTAGTTTCCGGGGGAAATGAACGATTGGGGACAAAGAGGCGGTCAAAAGGAGTGCTGCATAGAAATATAACTTTTGAAGAAGCGTATGAGATAATGAGCAGATCATATGGATATTACGAAACACATGGCCCTCTTCTCGACCATAGACCAGAAAAGCCTGAAACCCTGCAACAATGGTCATCTTCCCCTGCTGCAATGCCGTGCGTTTCACTTACCCCTGGGTCTAAGTTTTATGTAGACTCGACACCATAACACAACACTCTACACAGGAGGTTGCACGCTTTCTATTTTCGTTTCGTTTGCACGGGAGCCCACCAATTGGTGCCTTTTACCGAAAGCAGACTCCGTCTACCACATATTTCATAACCTGCTCATCTTGCAATTTAAGCTTCATCGCCTACTGTGTATATATAACGTCTTTGTTTTGTTTTCGCATCGGCGAGGGCTCGCGAGCAAGCACCTTCGGGAAAGTGGATCCCCGAATTACGAGACGACTCACAGGAGAACATGAGCAGCATGAGATGAATGCGCGCCTAAACGAGTGGTGTCTGGTTCGGTACATATTAGCAATTTGGCGCAGCAAGCTGAATGTGCAACTTTTCTAGTGTGTCTCCCCTCGACTGACAACACCTGCCAGCTCCGTGCCCCATCCACGCGGTGGACGCCGCACTCTCTAACAGCCCCAAAGCCCCTTCTCCCCTCTCGGAGAAGGGGGACGAATAAGCCCGTGTTGCTTAAACCCTCTTGAAATTTTCAGTCAAAAGAAACCTAAAGGGTGCAAAATAAGAATAAAAAATATTTTATTAATAAAAAAAAACAATCCATCAAAACTGCAACATCAACTCTCCCATCAACTCCCACAACAACAAGAAAATCAGCACGCCCCTACCATCTGCCACCTCCTGACCGAAAATAGCAAAAGTCAAAATCAGAATTGAGTTATAGCTTGTGCTAAAGAAGGAATCATACTCTCCTTTCTGGTAAGTCACAAGCCAATTTTGTTGCAGATTCTAACTTGAAACCCTCAAGCAAAAAAAACATTAGTTTAATTTTAAACAAAAATATGAAGATAAAATCAAACCCAAAAAAGCCAGAGTGAAAAAAGTGAAAAGAAAAAAAAAATAAAAAGAAAAAATTGGAAGTCAAAGAGTGCAATAGTAAGCGCAAACCTATCAATGAAATAAAAAATCATTCCGCGGTGCGCCGCGGTTCCATTTCCAAATGGTAACTATACGCTGGGACAGCGGGGCTTAAGAGTGTAGTGGTAACACCAACGGGAATACACTTTTTTTTTTTCACTGCTCGCTATGCAGGCTGCAGTGAGCTGCAGAGAAGGGTAGGTCTTTGCAACCATCAGAGAAAGCGGTGTAAGGAAGCAGAACGCGTGCCTGATCGTTAGTAAAGCGGATGTGTCACCTCCGGTACGTGCGTTGTATTTTCTTGCAACTTCAAACGGCGTCAGGATGCAACTTAGGCAGCAATTGGTGGAAGCTGCAAGAACTGGCTACCAGTTGGTGGGGTCGGCCCGAAACAGACAAAACTAGCCCCTTCAAGAAAGGGTTGCTCGCACCCCCCGGATATGCACCTATAAGTTCACGCAAACGATTTAGCCTGGCCTGGTGACCTGATCAGTGGGTAATCGTAGAGCGATACGGGCCAATGTAGTGCGTGCAACAAGAGTGTGCAACAAAGGTGCGACTCCAAAACATCGCGCACCAGGTGTTTAATCGCAAGATCCGCACCCTGCCGATATCTGGGCCTAGGCTCATGGCCACACATTAATGACTACCCATTCTCTACTTATCGCGCGTCAGTCCACCATCATTGACTCACCGCGGCGGTCACCCGGTAAATCACGGAAAATACCGGGACTGTCTAGCAGGCGAGAGGCAGAAAGGGTATGGTGCATTTCTAGCACCTAACCTAAATACACAAATCGCGCCACGCGCGTAAAACCGCCCAACGATTGCAAAAATACGCAACATTCTGTCGGGGGAACTTGCCGCGATGGCTACCATACACTGGCCAGATCGGACCTCACGGCAGAGTTGCCGGTTTGCAAGTCGTATCTGCTCATGTCTGCAGTATTGTCTCTTAATGGTGGCTGCCACATCGTGTGTTCGTGCTTGGGACTACCGTTCACCTTGTATTATTCACGTAGAAATGAGGAGATTTGAAGCTCTCACATATTTGATCGCACAAATTTGGCTGCAAACAGAGGATGTTTTTATCATTTGTGCATGCCCAACTTTGCGTACGGTGTAGAGACTCACAATTGCCGTCTCCGTGTTCGCCTTCAGGGCTCTTCAGGGTGCTGCTTCACAACTACTTGAAGAATAACTCCGTTTTGACACATGTATGCATGTCTCCGCCATCATGCAATTGGGAGATATCCTGTTGCTGTCTCAGCCATTGTCGTCAGACATGCCATTGTCGTCAGGCACACTCTCTTACTTTCTGTAGCAGACGTAGACAGCTGTACACGCACTCACACGGCTGCCATGATGTGTGGTTACCTCTCTACTGCATATCGCTCTAGTAACGTACAGGAACAGTCCCATGCTCATCACTGTTCACTCCACCAATAACTGAGGAAAGCCTACGTATCGATGACAATTGCCACAAGCATGTGCAATTTTTTTTTCTCCAGAATCCTACACAATCCTCTTCAATGTCCCACCCTCTTGTCCCTCCACACCCTCCACACCCGTATCATACACTCCAGTTCCTCCCATTGCAATAACCGCTTGCAAAAAGGTCGTGTACGTGGCAGTGAAATTTTCACGGACTTTGTGTAACATCTCCCTGACATCTGGTGAAAAATTCGCACTGAAAAATTTTTCACAACTGTCTCCCTTTCTTCTTCATTACCACACTAAAACAAAACAGTAAAAATGGGTGCCTACAAGTACTTGGAAGAGTTGCAGAGAAAGAAGCAATCCGATGTCATGAGATTCCTCTACAGAGTCAGATGTTGGGAATACAGACAGAAGACTGTGATCCACAGAGCTTCTAGACCTTCCAGACCAGACAAGGCCAGAAGACTTGGTTACAAGGCCAAGCAGGGATTCGTTATCTACAGAATCAGAGTCAGAAGAGGTGGCAGAAAGAGACCTGCTCCAAAGGGTGCCACTTACGGTAAGCCAACCAACCAGGGTATTGCCCAGTTGAAGTACCAGAAGTCCTTGAGATCTACTGCCGAGGAGCGTGTCGGTAGAAGAGCTGCCAACTTGAGAGTCTTGAACTCTTACTGGGTCAACTCCGACTCCACCTACAAGTACTTCGAGGTTATTCTCGTTGACCCATCCCACAAGGCCATCAGAAGAGACGCCAGATACAACTGGATCGCTGCTCCTGTTCACAAGCACAGAGAACAGAGAGGTCTTACCTCTGCCGGAAAGAAGTCCCGTGGTATCAACAAGGGTCACTTGTACAACAACACCAAGGCTGGCAGAAGACACACCTGGAAGAAGCAAAACACTTTGTCCTTGTGGAGATACAGATCGTAAGCGCGCTAGCGTTTTGCGATTTGTTCTGCTGCTCTTTTCCATTGCCTTTGCACGCTTCACGTGGGTGTATTGATGTGTCGTATATAGCTAATAAATTAAGAGGAGAGGGTGATTCCTTTGTAGTATCTAGGCGTCTCTGTTTGTCGATGCCTCGCTGCTGAAAAAGTCTGCAGCCGCTAGTATATGCCGGACCGACCAGACGGACTCGGACCAGCGGCCTACCTCCATCTACCGCAGTGCTGTCACTGCCATCGCCCCTACTACGATCTGAACGCTCCCGCAGAGGAAGTTACTACAAGAGGGGCGCCCTAGCATCAGTACTTAGCTACACTGTTTACCATTCAATGGACACTCTCTTTATGAGTGTCACGTGGTTATAGTTGTGACGAAGGACACAATGAGAGCCTAGGAACGCAGCTGGGCGCGTCGTATCAGTGAACAACGTCGAGTACTGCTCTAAACACGCGCCCGCCGTGGGCCTGACACCCTCGTACCTCGCCATGAAACGGCTGAGACCACGCCGCAAAACACCTGACTCTGACTTCGCACGGCCCATTTGACTCGTCCTGCATCTGCCCAATTAATTACACCCATCGCCAAACCACACGTAAAAAGCGAGCACTCCCCCTGTGAACTACACTTTCCGTCTGACACACCTTCTCTTCCTTCAGCAGACACTCACACATACATACACACACTATGCCGAACAGGAAAACTGCAATTCTCTCCGTGTACGACAAGACTGGACTTCTTGATCTTGCCAAGGGGCTCACTGCTCTGGATGTGCGGATCTTAGCCTCTGGCGGTACTGCCAAACTTATTCGTGAAGCTGGCTTCCCAGTGGAGGATGTGTCCTCCATCACACACGCTCCAGAAATGTTGGGCGGTCGTGTCAAAACTTTGCACCCTGCAGTCCACGGTGGTATTCTTGCACGCGACATCGAGCTGGACAACGCCGACTTGGTGGCACAGGGTATCGAGAAGGTAGACTTTGTGGTTTGCAACTTGTACCCGTTCAAGGAGACTGTATCCAAGGCCGCTGTCACAATTGACGAGGCTGTGGAAGAGGTCGATATCGGAGGGGTGACTCTCTTGCGTGCGGCCGCGAAAAACCACGCCAGAGTGACAATCTTGCTGGACCCAGCCGACTACGCCGAGTTTTTGGGTGAACTCAAGCAGGGAGGTGCCGTTTCCTCTGAGCTTCGTAACAAGTACGCTCTCAAGGCATTTGAGCACACCGCAGAGTACGACACTGCCATCAGCGACTTTTTCCGTAAGCAATACAGCGAGAACGTGAAGCAGTTACCCTTGAGATACGGTGCCAACCCTCACCAGAAACCGGCCCAGGCTTATGTTTCTGTGGGCCAAAACAAGCTCCCCTTCTCTGTGTTGGGTGGCTCACCCGGTTACATCAACTTGCTTGATGCCCTCAACTCGTGGCCACTTGTCAAGGAGCTTTCAGCTCTGTTGAATTTGCCAGCGGCTGCTTCTTTCAAGCACGTTTCGCCCGCAGGTGTGGCTGTCGGTATCCCACTTACTGATGTGGAGAAGAAGATCTACTTTGTTGAGGACATTGAAAAATTGTCTCCACTTGCCAACGCCTACGCAAGAGCCAGAGGCGCCGACAGAATGTCGTCATTCGGAGACTGGATTGCTCTTTCGAACATTGTCGACTTGCCCACTGCGCAAATCATCTCAAAGGAGGTGAGTGACGGTGTCATTGCCCCAGGTTACTCCCCAGAGGCTTTGGAGATCTTGAAGAAGAAGAAGGGCGGAAAGTACTGCATTCTCCAGATTGATCCAAACTACAAACCAGACGACTTGGAGTCGCGCCAGGTGTACGGTATCACCTTGCAACAGAAGCGTAACGATGCCATCATCAAGTCGTCGCTGTTCAAGGAGATTGTCTCGCAGAACAAGGATCTCAACGAACAGGCCACCATCGACTTGCTCGTGGCCACCATTGCTCTCAAATACACCCAGTCCAACTCTGTTGCCTACGCAAAGAATGGTATGGTGATTGGATTGGGTGCTGGTCAACAGTCCCGTATTCACTGCACACGTCTTGCAGGTGACAAGGCCGACAACTGGTGGCTCAGACACCACCCAAGAGTGCTTGGATTCAAGTGGGCTAAGGGTGTCAAGAGACCAGAAAAGCTGAATGCCATTGACTTGTTTGTCACAGGTCAAATTCCAACCACCGAGCCAGAAAAGTCCGAATACGAACTGAAGTTTGCTGAGTTGCCTGCTCCTCTCACCGCCGAAGAGCGTGCTGACTGGTTGCTGAAATTGACCGATGTGGCACTCCTGTCAGACGCCTTCTTCCCATTCCCAGACAATGTTTACCGTGCAGCCAGATCTGGTGTGAAATACATTGCTGCACCATCTGGTTCCGTCATGGACAAGGCTGTGTTTGCAGCTGCAGACCTGTTCGGAATCGTGTATGTGGAAAACCCTATCCGGTTGTTCCATCACTGAGCGAGGAGGCTGGCCGCCGCTGCCATAGCACTAAATACATATTTGAAAATACTGCTTGTAGCCGTAGTGTCTTACTAGGACGGATCGTAAAGGTGAATTTGCACCCAAAAAATAGTAGAGTAAATATGGTTTGATCCACCACTTAGAAAAAACGATAAACACCATTCGGTATGACCATAGCTTGTATGTCGCGTATGAACGTGCTAGGTATCTGGGTTCCTGGAATCTCTCGTCAGAGCTTGCACTTCTTCCGCATGCGCGACGAAATTGGCTGCGAAAATCCGCGGGTGCGCGGCTGGCCGATGGCCGCACGGTTCCCGTCGGTTCCAGTCCCAGCCTCAGTAACCCTACGGCACGTATATGGATACCAGACTAATTATACTAATGGGCTGCAAGCTCACTCACAAGTCCGTCCCAGTAAGCCATACCTAATCAACTACCGACACCCCAATAGGTACCCCCAATCGGTACCACCAAATAGACCTTACCATTGTAGCACACCAAATACTACTGTGTAACCATTACGTCGATGAACCCCTCCTTTAGCCCTACTCCCCGGTTATCCCGACTCCTCAGTTCCCGCCTCCTCAGCCCTCCCCCCGGATTCAGCCTAACAGAGGCCCTTGGCTGCCTAGCTATCTGCAGTCTGTGAACCTGTCTGTGAGCCTGTGCACTACTCTCGTGTATGCAGTCCGGAGTAAAAAACACGTACCGCTACGCTGAAAAAACCTCGAGCACGGGCCCAACTGCTTGTCTTCTTCTGTCACCCACCCTACACGTGATGGCTTCCGAATATACATACGATGAGGACGGCGAGACGTGGCCAGTCTTTGTGATGGCTGTGCTCTCGTTCGTGCTTCTCCCGGTTACAATTCAGTGGGTGTGGCGTGCCACTGGCGTGCACGATGCTCTCGCGGTAAACGCGCAGATCCCCGGTGCCATTACTCGTGGAGCGGCCACCCTCGGGCTCGAGAACGCGGACGCAGTCACCAAGTTTCAGCGTCGCCAGCGGTCGTTCCGCGTGGTGAACAAGACTTTGGCTTTCATCGTTTTGGGCTGGGCACTCGTGTTCTACGTTGGGCGCCACCACTTTGTCGAGATGAAGCACATTGGAGCGTTCGATCCGTACGGAATCTTGGATGTGTCGATTCTGGCGCTGGACCGTGATATCAAGTCTCGTTTCCGGAAATTGTCCCTTACGGCCCATCCTGATAAGTTCCCCCAGGGTCTTGAGGCCGAGGAACGGGTTGCCTTGGAACAGCTGTGGATTCAGATCCAGCTTGCTTACAAGGCGCTTACTGATGAGGTTACAAAGCAAAACTACTTGCGTTACGGTCACCCAGACGGTCCGCAGGATGTGAGCCACGGGATTGCGATTCCCAAGTTTTTGGTAGAGGGCAAGTACTCGCCTGTAATGCTTTTGGTGTATTTTGCCGTCATTGGAGGTGTTTTGCCGTTGCTTGTGGGTCGCTGGTGGAACAACGTCAAGACCCACACCCGCCGCGGGTTGCACGTCAACACAGCGGCAGTTTTTGCACGTAAGTTGGCCGACAGACTGCCAACACAAGTTGTCACGCCGTACGACTTGTTGAACTGGATCTGTGCCGCCGAAGAGGTGAGGGAGATAGCGTTAGAACTCGCCAGCAATGCCAAGTCTCTTGGTATTACTGCCGCTCAAGCTCCGCCGGGCATCCCGCCAGCGGCGGCCGCTCTCCACACGGGCAACCTTATTGTGAAGGATTTGATTTCGAGGCACTTGTTTAGGAACTTTGAGGTTTCGGGCGCTGGCTCCTCCGCTAAGAGCGGTGTCAAGAGCACTACCTCTGGCCCGTTGGAAACTTATAAACTCCGCATTGTTGCACTTCTTCCAGGCCTCGTTGACGGGCTCATCGAAATTGCAGCTGTGTGTCGCCAGACTGAGGTTGTTCTTGTTGCTGGAGAGCTCTTAAAGAGTGTTACTCAGGCAGTCCCGCCAATTGGCAAATACCAGGAGCTTCTTCAGTTGCCCTACGTGGACGCTCAAGCAGTCCAGCTGCAGCCGGTTAAGAAGCTCGGCAAGTTATTCACGCTCTCCACGGAAGAGCAGAAACGGGTGCTCGGTATCACCGACGACGCCAAACTTGCCATTGCACTTGAAGTGGCTGCGCACATCCCCACCATTCGTGTTCTTGACGCATCATTCATTGTGCCAGGAGAGAGCGACCCAGAGGGCAAAGACAGCGGGCTCCCTCAGGATACTGTGCCTCCACTGGCATCCGCACATGTTTCTGTGAAGTATCTCATCAAATCGCCACGGCAAAAGCTGTGCCCACGGGTACCAAAGGAGAAACTCCGTGACGATGAAGGCAACATCGAGTACATGAAGAGTCCCGCAGCATACACAAACGAGGCCCAACCACCACTCCCATACACGTACGCACCATACTTCCCAGGATCTCTCAGAAATCACTGGAATGCGGTGCTCATTCTGCAGAGAGATAACAAGATCATTGAAGGACTGTCAGTGGCGGTGTTGGAGAACGCCAGCTTGCAAAACTTGGAGTTGAGTCAGGAAGAATTCATTGGCGGCGAGGCCGTTGTGGTGAGCACATTCAAGATTGCACTCACCACGCCAACCCCAGGTGTAGGCGAGTACCACTTCCGTCTTGTGATGAAAAATAGCGGCTACTTTGGTAGCGACGTGGACGTGCCAATCAAGATGACAGTGGCGGCACCCACGCCACGCAAGAACCTCGTGACGAAAAAAGTGAAGAAACTCATGGAGATCCAAGACTCCGAAGAGGAGTCTGACTCAGACTACTCGGGCTCTGACATCCTGGACCCAGAAGAGGACTCGATCGCAGGAGCTTTGGCTGCATTGCGGGGTGGAGCAGTGAAAAAGGAAGACGAACAAGAAGAAGACGACGATGACGCAGGAAGCGTCTTCACAGACATCAACACCGATACAGAAGATGAGGCCGAGGACGAGAAGAAGTAGCGCTCGCACGCTCTTGGCCAGAGCATGTAAGTAATACACATATATATTTGGTCTATGTACTAGCCCGTACAGGCTCTTAGCGGGTAGATTTCTCCCACCGAGTGGTTTTCCACCGAGTGGCCCGAGCTTGTGAATAAGAACTCAGAGGCTCGTGATCCTCTCCAGCGACACCAGGGGGGGATACCAGGGGGATTTGCTGAGTGATGGCTCCCTTCGGCAAGACTAAACATCTTTTGCCAAAATCCATGCGTCCGGTTGCTCGAGCCCTTGCTCCTTGTAGTAGTCCTTCACCTCCTCACGCTTGGTGAAGCCGTGACGCACATACCAGTCGAGAGCTGCAGTGTTGCTCGATTGCACGTGCAACACCACTTCGTGGATGAAGCGCGACTTTGTCTCCTCGATGATGTAGTTGAGAAGCTTGGCGCCAATGCCCAATCGCTGGTATGCCGGGAGCACCGCGAGGGTCTCAATGTACACAGCGTTGGGTAAGATTTTGGGCTGCTCGGTGCCGCCGTTACTACTGCTGCCACCGTTTCCGCTTCCCGAGCTTGCGGTTTCCTTTGTGTTTGTGACGTTTTCGAAAGACTGCTTCGCGCTGAACTTGATTGCCTTGGCCTTGACAGCGCCAACTGGCAACTCGGCATAGAAGGCAAGCTTCACGATCTGATCTGTCTCGAGTGCATCCTTGTACCAGCTGTCCGAATACGTGGTGGGGAGCGTCACCTGGTGGATTTTCTTGAGAACACCAATGTTGTTACGCGTGAGGTCGTCCAACGAGATGATATCGCGAGCCATGGGGACGGTGAGAGCAATGGTTTCATGCTGGCT
Organism: Dujonia schatavii; assembly: GCA_003707405.2. NCBI lineage: Eukaryota > Fungi > Ascomycota > Pichiomycetes > Serinales > Debaryomycetaceae > Dujonia > Dujonia schatavii. The sequence continues at coordinate 103,574 of PPIY02000030.1, read as the reverse complement.
CGTTGGTGTCTCCATTCGAACAGTGAAAAACCGAGCGCTGATATTCGGTCACGTGAGTGGGACCAGGAAGCTAGCGGTCTCCTCGATGGCGTGTATTGCGGCAGCACCGTGGAAGCCTCGAATACTCCTGGCCTCACCACAAAGGATAGCGATAGCATGTGTGGGGTTTTGTGAGTGTTGGGGCCACTCAACGGAACAATTTGCCTGGAGCTCTCTTCGGCTGATTTGTTCATATGCATTTTTAGTTCATATGCATTTTTTTTTCGCAGCCATTAAACTAGCCAAGGTAAAGGCTTATCTTCAGAGGAATTTAATGATAAAGGGCCCGATCGCCGCGTGCTGGTATCCTTCTCTCTCTGTAGAATCCCGTTCCTCCCCCCACACTTACTTTCGCTGTAGTTTTATGGGGCCTATTCAGATAGGCGGGATCGCATATGGCTTCTGTCACGTGCCTCCCCGCACTCACGCCAGATCCTCGCGAGATGCTTATTTAAAGCGGTGCCTGCTGTCTTGTCTGCGCCGCTGCTCCGTACACTCCCCTGTTCTTCAAGCGAATGCCATGATCAGCATCACCGGATTCATTTTCTTTGTGCTTCTTGCATACATCATCAAGTTTTACGTCTTGCCCGGCGGGTTGTCGATTGCAAATCCCCTCGACACCAGTGGGTCCGCCACCGCCACTACCGGCCCCATCGTCGAGGGCCATTTCACCCCAATCACCCTTGAGAAGTACAACGGGTCCACAGACCCGAAAATCCTCATTGCCGTAAAGGGGAAAGTGTTCGATGTGAGTAATGGGGCTGGCTTCTACGGGCCTGGGGGTCCGTATGAAAACTTTGCTGGTCACGACGCTCTGAGAGGGTTAGCCAAGAACTCGTTCGAGCTCTCGTGCATTACCCCGGTGGACGCACCCATCGACACGCTCGCAGACCTTACGCCAGAAGAGATCGAGGCCTTGAACGGTTGGGAAGAGCACTTTAGCAACAAGTACCCGGTCGTGGGTACTTTACACGAGAACGAGCCAAGAGATAAAAAGAGCGAATAGCTGCGCTTTTGGCGGCTACAAGTTACGAATAAACGCAATTACATCTACTACCTATACACTGTAGAGAACGGCCCCTCGGAGTTACCCTCAAAAAGCTAGCCCGAGTGGAGTGAAACGCCCAACCTCCGGTACTCAGACAACTGCATTGAGGCAATTGGAGTGCCTCTGACGGCGTTCGCAAGCGCAGGCGGCTCAATTGATGATGGGTATCGAAGAAGAGCTCTGTTGAGCCCGTGGTTGGCGCTAGAGTTTGATATCACGTGATCGCTTTATATGCAGTACCGTGGGTTGCCCATCTGAAAAACTGGAGAGCGAAATGAGGCACGGTGGTGATACGTTCCGGTATTACAGTATGAGTTATCGAGGCGGTAGAGGCCGTGGAGGATTCAACGGCAACTTTGGAGGCGGCGGCGGACGCGGTGGCTACGGAAATGGCGGAAACGGCAACCAGCAGCACCCGAACGCGCTCCAGAACGATGTCAATCAGTTTGTGGCCGCCAACGCGGTGCCCGTAGAGATTTTGGGCTGGAACGGAGCGTCCATGGAGGATTGTGTCAAGTTCATATCGCGCAAGTGTCGAATCACCGTCAGTAACGCGCAGGTTGACCCAAATACTGGGATTTTGCGCGGGTACGTGCGAACTCAGAAGGAGGCCGATGAGTTGGTCACTTGGTCCGGGGTCAAGTTTGCTGGTCAGTCGTTGAGAATCACTAAAGCTGCTCTGGCTGGAAGCTTCAGTCTGCAGTTGGGAGGGCCCACGGGTGTGCAGGGCACTGGAGCCGGTGGTTTTGGCGGGGGCAATGCATTTGGAGGCAGGCCGGGCCCAGGGGCCTCGGCAGGCGGCAGCACCATCGATACTATCACCACGTTCCTTAAGTCTCGCTACGACCCAGCGACCAAACTCCTCAATATTCTGGCGGTAAACCAAGACCCGAATCTTGTGGCCAAAGGATTCTTCGCATCCATTTCCACCACTCTGAAATTTTTCCCCGCGCTAATGAAAATAGCGGCAGATCTCAAGCTAGAGGTGGAAAGTGTAGACTTGTCTCTGAATGGACTCACAGACTTGGTGCTGGTTGCCACGCTTGCGCACACGTTTCCGCAGCTTAAGAATTTGTCGCTTTCCAACAATTCGCTTAATCGAGTGAAGTCATTCGAGACCTGGAAACACAAGCTCAACTACTTGCGTGAGCTCGTTTTAGCCGGAAACCCGTTGGTGACGACCGTTGCCACAGCACAGGACGCAGTAATCGTGAAACTGGAAATCATGCGCAACTTTCCGCGACTCATAGTGCTCAACGGAGAAATCGTACGCGACGAACAAAAGCTTTTGCAGCATTTGACATTCCCCTTTGGGCCGGGCCAGGCCATGTTCTTCCAGGACGAGATGATTCAGCAGATTTCCACTGGATTCGTGACCAATTTCTTCAAATTGTGGGACTCAAATAGGCAGGACTTGATGGTTTTGTATCAAAGAGAGAGCCAGTTCAGTGTGCAGGTGGACCTGCTGCACCCGCATGTAGTCGAGGAGGCCACAGCCACCACCAGTAGTAGCGGCCATGGCCGGTTTGGTGGTGGCGGTGCTGGTGGAGGAGGGGCAAACGACTCTCCGTTCGGATACTACCTCGCGCAGTCACGGAATCTTACCAAGGTATCCACTACCAAATCTAGACAGCTGCGTCTCTACCAGGGCCAGGATGAAATTTACCGGCAGTTTCGTCAATTACCGCGTACGCGCCACGACTTGATTTCGCAGCCACAACTTTTCAGCATGGAGAGCCACTCGTTCCCACCGCTCAACGGCATACTCATAACGCTCCATGGCTCGTTTGAAGAAGTGGCTGCCCCAGAGGAAGTAGCGCAGCAACCGCAAACAAACTCTGGACATAGACGCTACAACCACTCGTCAGGAGGAAAAAAGAAACATGCCTTGGGCAAGAAAAGTTTCGACAGAACATTTATCTTAGTGCCAGGAGCAGACGGTAGCATGATTGTTGCCAGCGACTTGCTCTCAATCCGGTTATATGGAGGTGAAGCAATTGTAGGAGCGGGGCCTGCCGCAACTGCTGCTGCTGGTGCCGCATCGACTGCAGTTACGGGAACCATCACACCGACTGCAGCAGGGGTACCTGCAGGTGCAGACCCACTTGCTGGACTTCCCCCACACATTAAATCAACCCTCAATCCGGTGCAAGAACAAATCCTTAGGCGCATTGTCGTGGAAACAAAGCTCACCCTCGAATACAGCTTGATGCTCTGCGAACAGTCTCAATGGAACTATGAGCAGTGTATCAGTAATTTCAACGTCTCAGCGCACCTGCTCCCACCTGAAGCGTACCAACGCTGAGTCACTTTATAGATAGTATGAATACATGCATTGTACATACCAAGGCGTTATTTGTCCTCGAAGGAGACATCGGATGCCCACACTTTCCACGTTTCCCTTTATGTTGGTTTTAGTCCCAGTCCCTCAAGGCTCGCTGTACGCTCCGTGGGGCCCCTACCTGCGGCTGCCTTCACAATTACCTGCGACAATTTTGCAGCCAGTCAGACACAGTAGCTCCATTAGGATAGTCACGTGATGTGGTATTGACATTCTCTCGCCAACTTAGCAGCCTGTTTGAAGCAGCCCTTCTCTGACGTCTTTTTCTCTCTGCCGCGGTAAGCTCTCATATCGCACCTCAAGGGTCCGCATTACATCATGAGCTTGATGCGTGAATCTGCCCCTGCGCGATACAATATCGCCATGGTGGCCGATTTCTTTTATCCACAGCCTGGAGGAGTGGAGTTCCACGTCTACCACCTTTCGCAGAAGCTCATTGATTTGGGACACTCTGTCGTCATTATTACCCACAGCTACGGCAACCGAAACGGCGTGCGAATACTAGCCAACGGCCTCAAAGTGTATTACATTCCCTTCTTTGCCCTCTACAGGCTGTCGATTTCCCCCACAGTCTTTCTGGCACTCCCCATACTACGAAATATTTTCATCCGCGAAGAAATCGAAATCGTGCACGGCCACGGTTCGCTCTCGAGTTTGTGCCACGAGGCAATTTTACATGGAAGGACCATGGGTCTCAAGACTGTTTTTACCGATCACTCTTTGTTCGGCTTCGCCAATGTGTCGTCCATCATGGGCAACAAGATCTTGAAGTTTACCCTTAGTGATATCGGTCACGTGATTTGCGTTCTGAATACGTGCAAGGAGAACACGGTGTTGAGGGCCAGCTTGGACCCCTTGAACGTTAGTGTAATTCCAAACGCAGTGATTCTGGACGATTTTGCACCCGGTCCCCGAGTTGCGCGTCGCAGCGCTTTCTTCGAGGGCTATAATGCCAAAGGCAATGGCAGCCACGACTCGCTGGCAGCTGGATCCAAAAGCTCCCCGCCGTCCATCACCGTAGTGGCCATCTCCAGGCTTTTCCCCAACAAGGGAGCAGACCTACTTACTGCCATAATTCCGCGTGTTTGTGCGGCAAATCCACATGTAAACTTTTTGATTGCTGGTGACGGGCCAAAATTCTTAGACATAGAGCAGATGCGCGAGAAGTTTTTGCTTCAGGACCGTGTGGCACTTCTTGGGGCTGTCAAGCACGAGGAAGTTCGTGACGTGATGATCAGAGGCGATATTTTCCTCCATCCATCGCTAACGGAGGCTTTTGGAACCGTTATAGTGGAGGCTGCTCTGTGCGGACTCTACGTGGTGACAACAAAAGTGGGAGGGATCCCAGAAGTGCTACCAAACCATATGATCAGTTTCTCGGAGCCCGAAGAAGATACTCTAGTAGCAGCCACAATAAGAGCAGTAGAAGACCTCCTGCTGGGCAAAATCGATACCTCACGCTTCCACCACGATGTTGCCAAAATGTACAGCTGGCGGAATATCGCCAAGCGCACAGAAGCTGTGTACCACTCATTGGACCTGAAAAAATTAAACCAGCCGTTGATTACACGTTTGCACAAATACTACTGCTGTGGACCCATTGCGGGTAAATTGTTCATTCTCTGCGTGGTGGTGGATATATTCATCTTCATGGTGCTCGAGTGGCTCTTCCCAGCGGAGCACATTGACAGGGTAACAAAGTGGCCAAAGAAAGAGGAACTAATTCCTGGTGATGATGTAGAGCCCAGACGAGGCAGGCTGCCTAACTTCCGGTCCCCATAATTGGTGTTATATGTGTGACTTGCACTTCCCACTGGCTGAGGACCCCGCTGAGGTCACCACTCCGTTCAACTCCTGCGGTCGCGACTGCGCTTCTCTACGAAGGAACCGTCAAATGGTTTCTTTAATCTCTGCATGCGGCAGCAATCGCTGCGCCCTACATTTGCATAACTAAGATAATATACATGTATTAGAAATTAAGCGCTTTCTTCGCCAGCTGGTAGTGCAGCTGCCTCTCCTTTAGTACGTATGTCAAGTATTTTGGTATATTTTCTCTCGGTTTCCATTCGCCTGTGCCCTCCACACTGACCGTACGTGCAGTTGATGCCAAGTGTCGAAGCAATTCCAGAATATAAATAAACGCGCTATCCATACGGCTGTTCCGTACACTCCCCGGTGTTGGTATCAGCTGGTCGAGCCACAGGAAGTCATCAGAGCGGTGAGGAGCTGAAGTGCTTACTGCCTTTGCGTTAAGCATGCGTCTCAATAGCAGAATCTCGTCGATGAGCGAGAGTCGCTCGATATGCTCCTTTTCGGAAATAATATCGAGAAACGCAGTCCCATGACTCTTCCGCTCCAGGCTGGCCTCAAGAAGGGTCTCTATTTGGTTCTGTAGTGATTCATTCTCCGCTACTAATTGGGCGTATTTCTTCTTCGTCTGGATTGCCTCCTCCTTGACTTCTCCTAGCCGCGTAGTGAGGGTCTCGATCATCTTGTTTTTCTGGGCCACTGTGAGAGCTAAGTTGCTTTCGAGATGATCTATGGTGAGCTGAAGTTCCTCGAGTTTACGATCTTTGGCCTCAAGTTTAGCGGAAAAGTCGTCATTGGTGGCGAAATGTTCCTTTGGTTGGTGTGAAGTGGAAAGCGAGACAGGCGAAGATGACTTCACATTTGCGCCAGTTTCGACCGTTGAAATAGATGATTCGAGAGTCAACATAGTGTAAATTGATGTAGGAACCACTTTGGCGGGATGCAAAGTATACTTTATCACCCCAAGAGCCCTTGAGATTGAGGAATTAATCAGGCTAGGTGAATGGGACTCGGTTTCGAAGATTTCATCGACAGTTTCCAGGTCTATTTCCTCTACGGCATCATCGCCGCTAAGTGCGTTATTTTCCATCTCAACGTTTTTCAGTAGCCTTAAAATAATCCCCACAGCCTCGTTTAGGTTCTGGTATGCCCCTAACACTGTAGATGGGTCCGTCTCAAGTGACACAGTTTGACTGTTAGTGAGCAGTGCAAATGAATCCTTCGATTCTTTGCCTACCTGTTCTGCACTCTTCAAAATTTCCAGAATTAACGAACTCATGGATGATACGGACCCGCCGTTATCTCCTCGCTGTCCTCTCTTCAAAAAATGTTGAAGGTCTTTACTCAATTGGCAAATTAGGTTCAGCTGCTCTATGAAAACATTCAAAGTAAACTTCAAAAACGCTCCTTGAAGAGAATGTGGAACCACATCCTCCTTTGTGGCTCCTCCCAATGTAGCCTCAATGAACTCCTCTATGTAATCTAGCCTTATGCTTTCCAATCCGAAGTCGCTGAGACTTAAAATACTGGCACTCAATTTGCTCTCCAAGGTGGGTAAAACTCCCTTCCAAAAGGGCAAGTAATGTGGAGCTGTAACTTCTTGTGTATGGTTTTCTATAATGTCTTGAAGGTAAGTAAATGTGCTGGTGAGTTGCCTGAGTAGAGTCTGCTTATACGCAGTGGTAGAGGCAGAGTGCAGCTGGCACTTGAGGCTGAGGGCATAGGCAACTCTTTTGGCACTCAACTTGATAGTGTGAACAGTAGAGAGTGCAAATAGAATAGCCGTGTTTTTTGTCACGTCAGGAATTGACGAAACATGCTGTAAATGCTCCTTTAAGGCTTCAATCTCTATTTCCTTCAAGCCAGCCAGAAACTGTGTACTAGTTGCAACTGCAGAAATCTTTTTGATCTCAAGTTCAAGGGCCTCTACGTCTGGTGAGTGCTTTTTCGTTCCAGACGTCGCAGTATCTTCTCGTTCCTTCAACTTTGCAAGTGCGCTCTTTACCTCCGCATTCGTTCGCTCAAGCTCCCGTATCACTTCCTTGTCTTCAATGTTAATTTTCACCAAATCCTCAATCTCACGCCGTAGTCCAGCTTCCACAAGCTGCTGGTTCTCCTCCAAGGACTTGTCAATTTCGTGTAACTCTGTCAACTCCTCAGTAGTTTTCTGTAGCTGTTCCACTTCGTGTGTGAGCTGTTCGTTTGCCATGGTAAGCTTTTCTACTATGATCTCCAGTCCCAACGTGGCATCTAACTGTTCTTGTAAGTGGACGATCTTCTCTGCCGCTTCAGTGAGTTTTGCCTCAAGAGCGTCGTAGGCAGATTTGGAGACCGTAGCAGCTGCAAGTGCCGCCAATTCAGCCTCGTGCGAAGCGACCCGCTGCAGCATAAGTTGCTCAAGGTTAGTTATTGCTATAGAGAGTTTCTTGTTGCGGAGAGCTAGCGCTTGGGTATTGTTTATAGCCGTTTCTGCTGCATCTGCACCTTTAGAGGGTGTTGTATCTGTGTTATCATCATCGAGCTCATCAAAATCATCAAGTTGTCGAAGCAGCTCCTCCCTTAGTCTGTTCTCTTCTTGAAGCAATTGCAATTCTACTGAAACCTCCTCATATTTTAGTTGTAATTGCTCCAATTGGCTCTTCAAATCTGTATTCTCTCCTACGTAGAACTCCTTGTCCACGTCCTGCATTTCCACTCGCGATTGTAAGTCGCTGGTCTCTGCTTGTGCTGCTGCTAGCAGCAGCTTGAGGACTTGAATTTCGCTTGTAGCTACTCGAAGCTTCGTTTGGAGGGTTTCGATGATGTTGTGAAGTCGACTTGTGCTGGGTGTGTCTGGGGTTCTCGGCGCACCAGCTGGCCCGCTATCAATACCTGTGGCAGGGGAACCAAGCTTTGATCCTTGTACGCCAATTGACGACAGAGCAGTCCTGGATGCAGACCCCGATTCACTCACATCTACCTCTAACAACGACGGTCTGACAAACACACCATGTTTAGGCTGGCACTCAAAATACCGTCTGCCCGCAATAGACCCATCGTTCTTTCCCACAGGATCCTCTAACTGCACCCCTACCCAATCGCCCAGAGCAAATGCCGTTTCGCCGACAAAACGAACAGTGCCAGGTGTGCCCTTAACAAGGACCTTCTGGCCATAAACAAAGCCAGTCATAGCTGACTCTTTCGTTCACTGGCTGTATCTCTCTGTCTTTTAAGTATCAAACTTCTTGGTATTGTAGGAACATATTTCAGTCACGTGCCGCGCTCGAGACGCGTACACAAACTAAAATCAGCATCACGGTTAGCTGCCCGAATGGCTCCAGACAGACGCCAACGAAAGCTATAACGGTGATATAAGTAAGGAGAACGAGTATCCCAACCACATCCCAATGTCGACTACAAAGAGACAATACGGAAACCTCAAGCTGGAGCTCTTGGACGAGCAAAAGCAAGAGATAAGAGAAGCGTTCGCCCTCTTCGACATGAACAATGACGGATGCTTGGACTACCACGAGTTGAAAGTGGCATTCCGCGCGTTGGGCTTCGACCTCCCGAAACGTGAGGTGCTCGACATCATCCACGAATACGATACAGACAATACAAACTTGATCACCTACGAAAATTTCTTCAAGGCAGGTACGTGTCCCCCGTAAGCTACAAGCGAGCGAGAGCTATCCCCCTCCCAGTGAACTTGTCTACGTCGCGCCTCATCCATATTGGCAATGAATTGCGACTTTTCCGAGGACAAATTGGAGAACAACTCCACTCTGTGGCCACACTGTGGCCACACAGACTGTTCCGACACGAAATGGACTGCCTCCCAGCAGCCTGTTGACGGCAGAGCACATACTAACAATCTAGTTGGCGAGAAAATCATAAATAGAGACCCCTTGGAGGAGATCAAACGCGCGTTCAAGCTCTTTGACGACGAGGGCACCGGTAAGATTAGTCTCCGGAACCTCAGACGCGTATCTAAGGAATTGGGTGAGAACTTGTCAGATGAAGAGCTCCGTGCCATGATCGAGGAGTTTGATCTCGATGGTGATGGAGAGAGTACGTATACCAGGAGCAGTGCGCCCCAAACCCCTTCAACAGCCGCCTCTTGTGCACCCTTACTAACCCTCTAGTAAACGAGCAGGAATTCATCAATATCTGCACCGAATGACCCCGTGGCAGTGCTGCGGGATATCATCCACTCAATGTATACTAATAACAAACCAATGTACTTTTACCCTCGTGTAGGTCTCTGTTATCAAAGTGGTCCGTATGAAATCGAGCCCCAAGTACTCTACAGCGGTATGCAGTCTCCACATCTGATACCAATTTGCACCCCTAAGCACACATCTCCGTAATAGCCTCCCTCAACTGGGTTTACCTCGAGATGCATCCCCAGATGGACTACCCAGTCAGCCAGCCTATGCCTATGTTAAATCCTGCATATTCACTAGGAGTGTGTGTGGGGGGAGACGGATGAAAATTTTGAAATTTTCAAAGTGAGCTTCTACTACTTGAAGTGCCAGACGCCCGACGACTCCAGCTCTTCTACATACGTACTATATCCTACGATGTCTGTTTGGAGAGGATACGCCAAGCGGTTCAAGAGGGACATCGACAAGCTCCCGCTCAAACTCCGCGAGTACCGTCTTCATGAGACGAACAAGTACGCACTCCCCACGCTCGAGCAGCCCTCCCCTTTGCTCCCGGAAAAGGAGCGCAAGTCGCGCCTAGAGCAGATCGGATACACAGCGGGAGACTTGGCCTACATCACCGAGGGACCCAAGAAGGGCACGGTACTGAGAATCTTGCGGTACATGCCAGAATATGACGGTGCGCTTCTCATGGACGTGACTCTGAAAAAAATCGTACCCAAGCACCAGTGGGTGCCCGAACAGCAGCTGCATGTCTTTGACTTTCCCGAAGTAACACCCCTGCTGCACTTCAAGTTGGCAGCAAAGGACAAAGACGAGACAACGGGCGAAGTGTACTACTTAGTGGCAGACAGAGTTGAGATGCGCGGTCGCTACTACGACGACCGCTACAAAAAGTGGATGCCGCGCCGATTCGTCAAGGACCACCCAAAGATCGAGATTCCCTGGCCCACCCCGAGCGAGACTCCTGGCGACGATGCGTTGTCTACTCCTACCGAGATTGCGCACGAGGCCACGTACGAGTTGCAAACAGTGGCCAAGCCGCCCATGCCCGAGGAAGTGGTGAGAGAGCTCAGAAACCCATACCTGTCGTACAAGAAGAGATACTTGAGCGAGTACCAGGCACGCATGATGCGCCATCCAGAGATGCCACTCTCACTCGCACAGAAGGTATGGTTGTCGAAGCGCGACACTGCAGAAGCACAGCAGCAAGCGCAGAGACGCGCGGCAACACCGCTCCTGGAAGAAGTCAAGGACTACATTGGCGAGAGAATTGCAGCACACCTCAACAAAATCGACAACACTCACATGTTGGCTCACTTGGAAGACTTGCTGAACCAGACACTTCCGCACAATGCAGCGGCTGCTGCTGCGGACGCTTCCTCCAACAAGAATTGAGTCCTTCACATAGAATCCATGTATATAAGAATATAACGCTACGTAAGCTAGTCGTGTAGGGTTACACTTCTGAAGGCACCAATGATTACTCCGCTTCCTTCAAGAGACAGTTGCAAGTAGGTGGGGAAAGTTTTGTGTGAATAAAACTACAGCTATGTGTGTACGGCTCCCAAAGCTGTATGACCAGCACCACATGTCATAACCTACTTGATGAGTTTCGCTACTGTTGAAGGCAGACGCGCATCCTTTACATGGCTATAAAACGTTTACTTATTTCGTGTATTGAGCTCGCTCTATGGCAGGCTGGGGTCGAGCGCAGCAAGTGCCTCACTTCTGTCCCCCAAAATAACCCCCACCGATTGATCGTGCATCCTTAGAGCTTTTCGTAGTCGAGCTTGCCCTCCAACTTCTTCACATCTACAACCTTTCTCACCGCCTTCATCAAGTCATTCTGCACAATGTAGTCTCTTTCTTCTCTGATAGCAAAGAACCCGGCCTCTGTAATCACATTTCTTATATCGGCACCGTTGAATCCGTCCGACATTTTCACAGCTGCCTCGAAATCAAACTCTCCTTGTTTGGCAACTTTTGCCAGGTGAATCTTGAAGATTTCCAATCTGCCAGCTTCATTTGGAAGGGGGATTTCGATCTTCCGGTCTAACCGTCCTGCTCTTAAAAGTGCTGGGTCCAATGTATCTGGTCTGTTGGTGGCCATTATAACTTTAGTTTGTCCCAATGTGTCGAACCCATCCATCTGATTGAGCAATTCCATGAGCGTTCTTTGAATCTCACGGTCAGCTGACGTACCCTCCAGGAACCGCCGTCCTCCGATGGCATCCACTTCGTCCATGAAAATAATACACGGTGCGTGCTCCTTTGCGTAGGCAAACATCTCCCGAATAAGTCTGGCCAGCTCTCCGATATACTTGTCTACAATCGCCGACGCAGGCAGGAAAATGAAGTTGGCTCCGATCGTGGCCGCTACTGCCTTGGCCAAAAGAGTCTTTCCGGTACCCGGTGGACCATAAAGAAGTACACCCTTGGGTGGTTTGATACCCACACGCGTGAAAAGCTCGGGGTTTTTGAGGGGTAACTCGATGACTTCACGGAGCTCGCGGATTTGTTCCGTAAGACCACCGATTCCATTGAAGGAGATCTCACCAGGCTCGAAAGTGGTCATATTGTACACAAGCGGGTCCACTTCACGAGGGAGGATGCGCATAATCGTGAGCGTGGTCATATCGAGGGATACACGAACACCGTTCTTCAACTGGTCGCGTTTGATGGTGTTACGACACCCAACGATGTAACGCGGACCAGACAGCGCCTTGACGATAAACCGCTCCTCGTCAAGCTGTTTAAGCACCTCGCCGATGATCTGACCCACAGACTGGAGAGCCTTGATATCGTTCTCCGTTTTGTCGTATCCCTTGTCGAGGTCTCGTATGGAGAGCCGGAGCTCCTTGAGCCTTGCATCCCATTTCCGGTGTTCGATGAGCTTGTCTTTGAATCTGGTGAGAGCGCGTTCTCTTTCTGGGTCTGGCGCTGGCTCAGAGGCTTCGGTCGAGCCGGCACCTGCGCCATTCTGCTCGCCATTCTGTTCGCTCTCGCCGTTCAATGCCGCCAAGAGAGGGTCTTCTTCGGCACTCATATTGTGTTGTGTGTTTCTGTGTATTAGTAGGGCGGTAGAGTGGTGGAAGGCGTGATATGTCTTGGGTACTGCTTAGTGAGTAGTGAAACGTTCTGTGTGGGTGGAAATCGGCGGTGGCGTTGCGTCGATAGCGGTGTTATGTGCAGGGAGGTAGGGACCTCAGGGACAAAATGGAGAACAAACAGCTACCCTCAAATTGAGCATCCACGACCTGCTGGCTGCAAATCTTAGGCACTTCCCACCCATCGTGTGCTAAGGGACGGGTACGCCAAGATGACTCAGGGGGGTCAACTGCTCAGTAAATATTGAGCTTTTAGTGTGAAGCTGTAGAGATGTTTCTGGAGTTCACATGCTAGAATCTCTTTCTGTGAGATTGATTAGTTCTTCGTGGGGCAATGCACTCACGATTTTGGTTCCAGTCAATCAAAAGGAGAGAAATATGAAAAAATAAAAGCTTCTACTCACGATATACTAAGAGAGTTGGGTATGGGGGGCCGGTTGTTTTTATGAAGAGACATGTGTGTGCTCAACAGATTTATGCATTATATTTTCATTTGGATTCTTGCAGTCATCGAGAATATTATGGCAAAAAAATCATCAACTATCTGTTTCACGATCGTTACCCCAAGACTATCCCTAGTCTTTGAGGAGACCAGAAATCTCCAGAATTTTGGATATAGGTCTCCAATATTTGTATTTTCAGTTTTTGCAATCGTGAAATGCATATCCACCACCTGTCTCCACCTGTCTCGAATGGCTGCATTATGGTGTACGGGTGTATTTGCAACATCTTTTGGCTGCAAAAGCTTGTGGGGGATATTCATGTTGTACATGTCTTGCCAGTTTCGAGATATCTAGAAATCAAGAAAGTAAGAAACTCAAGATATAATCTGGTATTTGCTAAAATGTATCCAAATTTGGCGCTTATCCGTGATTATTACTCGCCAGAGAGAAGGTAAATATCGCACTAATAATATAATTATCTTGCAGAAAAGGTGCACGGCTATACGAAAATAGAAGATTATATACGAAATGACTCCCCACTGATTTGTGAAAGACACCTCTTGTGCCAGCTCCATCATGCCAACATTGTTAATAAATATAAGAGCACCAAACCGAAAGATAGTCCGTGAGTTTTGGCATTGCCTTCAGACGCCGTAGAAATTGAATTATGAGAAGTGAAAACGGACTGAAATGTTGATGGCGCAGTACTAACACCAGAATTAATAGGTGCCTTGAAACTGGTGCTCTTGCTACCGAAGAAGATGGTTTTGCCTGATGAAGGATAAGGAGTAGCCTGAGTCTCACTATTCTCATCTGACCTGCTTTCTCTATTCACACGAGAACTTGTATGACTACCGTCTTTCGTACTTGATGAACTGAATACCGGAGTGTTGGATATAAGCGAGGTCCAGCTAGGGGTATTACTTTCCACTAGTGCTCGACTTGGGGCAGCGATAGTCAGCACAAGGGATCCCTCCAGACTATTAGACAAGTGCGTGTCCCCCCCACTTGGACTAGACAGAAATTTAGAAGAAAGTGATGAAAAGTCTAGTTTTGATGTAGGTGCGCTTTTACTTGTCCTAGAATGTGCTTCATCTGTGTGTGTCAGATTTAACGTTTGGATTATCTGAGAAACTTTGCTACTCAGGGCTAAAGAAATAAGTTTTCCAGGCGTCGTTGTTTCTTCTTGGCTCGCTTTGTTTGAGCCAATTATATTTGGTTTAAACAGGAGAGATTGTGAATATGTGCTGCTTCCCAGTAGAGAAGTGGCGCCTCTTAAAGGCAGCCCACTCAGAATAGTTGTGTCAAGACTGAGCAGAGAAGAGCCTTCATTTGTAGTATCAATAGGATCCTCTTGTTTAGTAGTCAGGGTCAGCTTGCTCCATAAAGTGGAAGACGATTGACTACTTGGATGAGCTCTGGAAGCACTCGATTGTGATGGAGATATACTTATAGCGTTACCAGGATATGTTGTTGGATTACTGATACCAGATAAAGATCCAATGAAAGTTGTAGACATTTCACTTGTATGATAATCAATTGGAAGACCGCTGCCTTGTTGTGATGCTGTATTGAAGACGGAAGCACCATGTGAGGCACTTACGTAAAAAGGAATTCCTTTTATTGAACTCACAGCCACCTCTGTAGTTTCTGACCAATTCGAAGAAGATGAATTCAACTTTATAGGCGAGCTAGTGAGTACCTCACTAGTTAAACCAGTATATCCACTAGAGCTTTCTGATATACGCTGCAGTTGATCTTTATCTCCATTATTACGGTTTTCTGAGGAAGTCGACGAAGCCACCGTTTGATAGTTTGTGAAATTTGAAGCACTGGAGAAAGGACTACTGCTATTTGAAGTTGACAGATGTACCGAAAAGTACAATGTTATAGTTGCGGCAGAGGCTGCAGAAGCTTGCTCGCGTGTTGACAAGATTACTGTCTCTGACTCCAGTGACAATGAACCACCGCTTGGGAAGTCATTTACTCTAGTCACAACTCCAGCCAAAGAAAATACCGTGTCTTCTGAAGACGAGGAAAAGGATATTATTCTCAGGGTAATTTTCTTAGACCTGGAAAGGATAACTGGTGTGCCACTATCCTTCGAAGGTCTGACTAAAATACTAGAAACCGTTATTTCAGTATGAGGTGAGTTCCAAGATGATTGATAACCTGCACCCGAATTGCTGCTTTTCATAGTACTTCCAGTTGTAACGTTTAGCCCAATAGCCCCTACACTCCCTGTGGTACTTGGAACAGTATCGTTAACCCATGAATGGGTCACTGACCAGAAGACCCTACTAATACTGGATACCTGCCTTATTGAAGGTAGTCCCGTACTTCCAGAGATCGGAATCAATGGCAAGGATGACGGAAAATCGCTCGTACTGCCACTATGTGGTTTTGATATTTCTGCAGAACCCACTATCTCCAGACTTAAGTAAGAAGGCGTACTGGCTTTTTTTTCTGAGGTAGTAGTAAACGGTGCAACATCGCTGACATTTTGAATTTTGGAGGAGAAATTTTCAGAATACGACAATGTGCTTGTAGGTGGAGAGGAACCCGAGTCTCCACTGTACGATAGTCTGGAATCCGAGACAATCGAGGTAACTTCCAGTAATTCACTCACGTCGCTCACCAGAGCAAATGCTATTGTCGAGAGGGAATATGAAACCGACCCACTGAAGCTTGATACATCTGAGAGCGTATTAGAAGATTGACTCAGGGAAAAGTAAGTAGTACTTCCGTAAGAAGATGTGATTGAAAAATACCCTGTAATGTTCAGTGTAGCTGACTTTGAGTATGTAAGCTGCAAATTTGTGCTATCTGGTAACAGAGAAGACACCTCCAGAACACCTCTACTATCTGAATTTGGAAAGCCAGTACTGGTAGAACTATTAGAGGGACCCGCATGTGATTCAGATTCGGGCCATTCTGTAGTTGAACTATATGACCACAAATTAGATTCAATATAGATATTTCCTGTTGAAAGAACTGATGCAATTGGATCCAATGTCTCCACGAATGAGCCTAAAGGATATGCAGATATTAGACTTTCTGAATAGGAAGTGCCACTATAAGAGTCAATGATAGGTGACGAGTCACTTAATGACGATACTAAAGAAACCGAACTTCTTGCAAAACCTGAGTCTGATAAGAAAGAAGTCACGATGCTTGAATGTATTGAGTCTTCGATTATAGTACTAGTAAACTTCTCATCTGTACCACTATCAGAATTTTGCATAGAAATCTCAGCAGTTACGCCAGTAGTGCTCTGTCCCTTGCTCACCTCAAATGCTATACTAGTTGTATCCAGCAGTACTGACAAATGTGTTTCACTTGCCGCATGTACTGGTGCTTTAATGGATGAAGAACTTGCTGGTATGGTAGAATTGGTGAAACTAGCATACCTAGAGGAATACTGTAATCCGGAGTTCACAGTAGGAGTTAACACCGATGAGGTACTGCTTATCTGACTGCTGGTGTCATTAAAAAGGGGAAAGCTCACAGAGGAAGATGTAACAGTGCTTGCCTCTGAAACACCCTGATCTGCTGACATCTGAGTTTCAGAAAACACCAGGCTAGATTGTAGAACATTAGATCTTTCAAGTACTGTGCTAGTGTTTGGCGTTTGGAAGCTAACAGATGAGCCTGAACTTTGTAACAGGGTAGTTAATGTTTGAATACCTAAAGTAGTGGAATTACCCTTTGTCGATATATCCAGACTATTTGAAGTCCCCGAGCTAGCCGAAGTCAACAATCTGCCAGACACAGTAGTGACATAGTTAGTAGATAGCGCCAAGCTACTGGAAGGAGCTAGATCGTAAGTGGATACCAGGTTGAATATTCTGCTGCTCCCAAATGTCTGAGGGTCTAATGAAGTAAAGTTAAGTCGGCTACTTATTGGGATCAGACCAGTAGTAAGTGACGACGCTTTATCATTGTTGCTATCACTGCTCGAAAGAGTAGTGGAAGTACTGTAGGGGACGACCTGATTAAAAGATACAGCCTCTATACTTTCGCTCAGGGAACTGGTGTGTAAATCCAGGCTTTCAGAAGCTGAAGAAGTCAGCAAGGCTGAAGCACCACTTAAAGTGTAAGAGGATTTTGACCCAAAGTAAGATGTTCTCAGACTAACCACCATGGTATCATCGTCCGTCGACTGGGCCCTTGAAGAATTCAAACTGCGATAAGACACAGCTGTACCAAAAGACGAAGTATCATCCGTTATATCACTGAAAACATGAGTTTCAAAAGATGTGGAGCTATTAATAGAGCCGTCATAATAGGAGGGAGTCTCTAAGCTATTCAGAACATTTGCGAGCAGGCTTAAGAAGGAGGTCAGGACGATCGAGAGCGTTAAACTACCAGCTATGTTCAGTTGTTCATTCGATGGGATATCCAGGCTGTTTGTGAGCTCCACCAGACTGCTGGTAACAATTTCCACGCTACTCAAAGACGAAACAAAGCTATCTGAAGCAGAAGTCAGGTAGTCCAGAGTGATCAGGCTGCCAATATTTACCAGAGAGCCAATGGAAGTGATCAGACTATCTATAGTCGCCAAATTATGCGATGATGTAGTAGTTGTATGATTAACTGAAACAGTAGGATCTGAGTAAGTTTGATTATTCGGGGAAGAAATAGAAAGACCAGAAGCAGTCGATGAGAAAAATACCAGTGAATTCGCAGCCAAAGTACTTGAAAAAAAGTTCAGGCTATCTAAGGTCGCGGCCACACTTGAAGTAGCAGCCATGTTATCAGGTTCAGTTGTCTGGCCAATGGAAGTGATGTTCCGACTAACAAAGGCAAACAGTGCGGTCGAGGAAGTCAATAAGCTCGAATGGTCTGTCAGAGTTTTCCAGGGGGCCGTATAATTAGCTGAAAGAGTTGACAGCCAATAGCCACCTTTACTCAGGCTGCTCAGCGTGCCGTCCAAACTGATAGATATGCTGAAGTTGCTGTGATCCACGGGTGAAGAGCTTGCTAATGCGGTAAAGCTATCTGAAAGTGTACCATGATCAGTAGATGAAATTCTCAGGCTGCCGTAAGCTGGCCAATCACTTGTTGGGACGATGTCACCTGTAGTGAATGATTGTGCAGTCGATATCAGAATAGCAACAGCAATACTTGATGTAGAGTCCCAGAACGATACATCCAGGCTGAAAGAAAAGGATTCTAGGCTAAATAGATTGAAAGGTCTCGTTGTGCTATCATCAGTCAGTGTAAGAAAGCTAGTGGATGATGAATGCTGCAAAGATGACTGTCCATTCCAGGTTAGCGAACTCAGAACAGTCAACCCCTTGGAAATAGGGTAACTAGAAGCTTCAAGGATTGAAGAATTATTCGCGAGAGATGTCAGTCGAGGCTGTGGTGTACTAAATGACTGCGCAAACAGAGAATTTGATAAAGGAGTCGAAATTTCATGGCTTGGAGACGACTCAGTGACGCTAATGGATAACTCGGATATCACAGAAAGTTCGCTGGAGACAGATGACTCAGAAAGGAAATCTTTCAGCATGGAACTACCGTTACCAAGGAATGGCAAGAACGTGGTTGTAATGGTCGATGTCCCTGACCAGAATCCAGTAACGGCTCCATCTGAATGATTATGAAATTTGGCGGTATCAAGTGAGCTTGGTTGACCTTCACTGTATGATACAGAACTACTCGACGAGGAAGTTACCATAGCCGTCGTATTGGGTACAAATACTTGTACAGTTGTGGTTCCGTCCGATGTAGCGGGAAGGGTGGTTGTCATAGAAGCACCCGTCCACAGCTCTAATAACGTGGTTTCTCCAGGTAAAAACACTTCAACTAATGCTGTCCCATCGTTCAGCTGTGGCCAGTAAGTTGTGGTGGAGGATGAAGTGCCAGACCACACATGGGTAGTAAATGACTGGGGGTACAGGTCCTGCACTAATACAGTCACAGTACCAGATTCAGAAAGGTCAGAAGGATACAAAGTATGAGTCTCAGCTTCTGAACTAGTCCAGTGAGATGTGAGAGTGGTTCGTGCATCTGGTTCATAAACTACTATTGTGGTTGTTTGATCCAGACTGATAGGTTGTGTTATAGTCACAATACCCAACCCTGTCCAATCCAGATACACTGTTGTTACCCCAGGCTCAAAAACTTCAACCACTGCAGTTCCATCATTGTCGAGGGGCAAAATAGTGGTTGTGAAATTAAAAGGATCAACCCAAAGTCGTGTAGTTGTTGTCTTGGAGAAAGGCTCGTAGATGGAGACAACAATGGTGCCTGGGTCTTGAGTAGGAAATGTCGTGATATGTGATGTACCAGTACTTGTCCAATGTGAAGTGACTGTTGTTCTTGGATCAGGCTCATAGACTTGTACTGTTTTTGTTCCATCTAGTGTTGCAGAGAGAGTAGTTATCAGAGAGCGTGTTCCTGTCCATGCAAGATATTGAGTGGTTAAGCCTGGTTTAAAGACTTCAACTAAAACTGTTCCATTATTCAGCAGCGGCATAATTGTTGCGGTAGAAGGCGAAATGCCCGTCCACACATGAGTAGTGGTTGACTCTGAATACGGCTCGCCCACTACCACGGTAACTGCACCAGAAGAATCTCTTTCAGACGGAAACACAGTGTAGGTTATGGAATCTGCATTAGTCCAATGGGATGTGAGCGTTGTTCTTGAGTCTGGAAGTTCAATCTGGACTGTAACTGTTCCATCTGAAGTGGCACTAAGGGTAGCGGTCAGAGTTACTGTTCCTGTCCATTTAGAGTACACTGTAGTTATGCCTGGCTCAAAGACCTCCACTAGTACGGTCCCATTGTTTATCGGAGGCAAAATCGTTGATGAGAGAGTTGATGTTCCTGTCCACACGTGAGTGTGTGTCGACACAGAGTAAGGTTCATTCACCACAATGCTGATAGTATTCAAAAGTCCATCAGACGGATAAAAGGTTTGAGTTTCAGCTCCCGATTCCGTCCAATGGGATGTAATTGTTGTCCTTGGGTCTGGTTGGAAGATCTCAACAGTTGTAGTTCCATCAAGAGTGGCCGCAAATGTTGTACTCAGTGTATCAGTGCCAGTCCATTCCAGAAGGATTGTAGTGGCACCTGGTTCGAATACTTGCACCAATGCAGTACCATCATCTTGGAGCGGCCACACTGTAGTTGTGGATGCTGTGTTTCCGGACCAAACATGTGTCGTCGTTGACTTGGAGTACTGCTCGTAGACTACAGCTGAAACTATTCCTGGCTGACTTGTAGGATACAGAGTTGCAGTCAGGATTTCCAAGTTTGTCCAGTGACTGGTGACAATTGTCCTCGTGTCTGGTTCGTATACTACTACTGTTTTGGTATCATCAACATTAACCGCAGGGAGTGTAGTAGTTAGAGATTCTAATGCCGTCCATTGCAGATATACGGTAGTCAATCCTGGAACATAAACTTCAACCAAAGCGGTTCCGTCATTCTGACTCGGCAATAAGGTGGTGGTGGATGATCCAGTGCCTGTCCATAAAAGTGTATTAGTTGATTGGGAGTATTGCTCCTCAAACAAAACTGACACAGCCCCAGGCTGACTGGAAGGATATAACGTCCTAGTAGAGTATTCTGTATCAGTCCTGTGCACTGTGGTGGTAGTGCGTTCATCTGGCTCATATACTACGACAGTAGTGGCTTCATTTGAAGCAGCAGAGAGTGTTTCTGTCAGAATGCTTATTCCAGTCCACCACAGATATATTGTCGTTACTTCGGGAACAAGTATTTCCACTACAGCTGTTTCACTGTTAATTAAGGGTATAATAGTAGTGGTGGAGGTGACTGAACCACTCCAGAGGCGTGTTGTCTTCGATTCCGAGTATGGCTCTTGCACAATCACTGAGATATTTCCACGTTGACCACTAGGAAATAATGTTTGAGTTGCAGTGACAGTGCTGGCCCAGTGAAGAGTGACTGTAGTTCTCATATCTGGTTCGTATACTACTATTGACTCCTGTTGTCCTTGTGATAGTGGTAGTGTAGTTGTCAGTGGCTCTACACCCGTCCACTCCAAAGTAGCCGTGGTTTCCAGTGGCTCAAATACTTCTACGACGGCTGTACCGTCATCCACCAGAGGAAATACGGTCGTTGTCAAGGGAGTAATACCTGCCCACAATTGTGTGACTGTTGACTGCGGATACGGGAGCTGCACTAATAGCGTTAAGATTGGGTCCCCGTCAGGAGGAATAAGCGTGGTGACAGTTTCAGTTTCAGTCCAGTGAGTGGTAGATGTTGTTCTCTCGTCAGGTAGAAGTACTACGTAAGTAGTAACTCCACCAGGAGTAGCAGGAAGTGTATAATCCAGAGTGAAAATGCCCGGCCATTGGCCCCAGATGGTTGTCTTATCTGGTTGATAATCTACCACCAAGGCGGTGCCACTATCCTGCAGAGGCAAGATAGTCAGAACACTATATGCTCCAGTCCATAATGATGTTGTCGTTACTTCTGGGTATGGCTCCTGAACAACTTCCGTAACGGTGCCAGACACAGGGTTATATGTTTGAGTTGTAACCCATTTATTAGTCCAGTGGGACGTAATTGTAGTTCTAGGATCAGGCTGATATATTTTGACCGTTATTGTCCCACTCGTGGTTGCAGGAAGTGTTGTTGTCGACGATACAGTGCCTGTCCACTGACTATAAACTGTGGTTACCCCAGGGACTAAAACCTCAACCAACGCTGTACCAGCATCCAGTTGGGGAAAAAGTGTTGTTGTGAACAAGGTTGCCCCAGTCCACAAAGATGTTTTTGTTGTTTTGGGGTAAGGCTCTTGAACAACTACGGTAGCTGTTCCTGGCTGCAAATTCGGATATATAGTGTAAGTGAAAGCTTCGCTTTTACTCCAATGTGAGGTCACCGTTGAAACTGGATCAGGCTGAAAGATAACCACAGTTGTAGTTCCATCGACTGTAGCAGGGAGTGTTGTGGTCAGTTCTACAATACCTGTCCACATCAGATAAAATGTGGTGGCTCCTGGCTCATATACTTGTACTATTGCTGTCCCATCATCAAGTGTGGGCAACTGAGTAGTAGTGGAGGCGAAATTGCCTGTCCATAAAAGCGTAGTCGTTAAAAAAGGAAAGGGTTCCTGTATAACTACTGACACCTCACCTGGTTGCTCTGTCGGATACAAGGTATAAGCCGTTTCGACACCTGTCCAATGCGATGTCACTGTATTCCTTTTGTCTGGTTCGTATACAAATATAGTTGTAGTCCCATCCGGGGTAGCAGGAAGCGTAGTTGTAAGTGCATCAACTCCTGTCCATACCAGATATTGAGTTGTAGCTCCAGGCTTGAAAACTTTAACCAAAGCTGTTCCATAAGTAAGGGTTGGCCAGATTGTAGTGGAAGAAGCAGTAGTGCCTGTCCAAACATGCGTAGTAGTTGATGCAGGATACGGTATGGCGATAACCACGATAACAGTACCAGGGCCATTCATTGTCGGAAGATAGGTCAACGTTGAGGTCTGTGAGCTTTTCCAATAAGACGTAAGTGTGCTCCTTGGGTCCGGTACATTTACTTCTACAGTGGTGGTTCCCAAGTTATTATTATTTGCAACCAAAGTTTTTGTGACAGTACTTGTACCAGTCCATGATTTCGTGACTGTAGTGAGTCCAGGCAAAAGAATCTCATTAGTGACTGTTCCTGCCAAGTCAGTTGGGTAAATTGTATGAGTTGAAGTAAAGGGGCTGGACCAGAGGCTTGTGGTCGTTACCCTTGGACCTGGCGTGTATATTGCGATCGTTGCGATATTCCCCAAGGTAGGGTTAGGTGGAAGTGTTTTCGTGTAAATAGACGTTCCTGTCCAGGGTAAAACAGATGTGGTCGTAGCTGGACAGTTTTGTTGATTCGCCAAGCCCTTGAATTGATAGACATACTTTGTAAAGTCATTTATCGTCACTCCGCTTGGAGATACCATTGAAAACGAAAGTGCCCCATTTCCTTGCTGATTAACATATGTAATATGTATTGGGTAATACATCCCAGCAACGAGATTGAAGGACATAGTAGTAGATCCCACCTGGTTTGCTGGATCTCCGTAGTTTGTCCACATAGCGTAGTCTCCATAGGTGACATTATTTGAACTGCAACAGGAGAAAGCACTTCCGTCTCCGAATCGAACTAAAGCACTATCGTCGGCAGAAATATTGATTTTCCAAAGACCATTTTCATTACAGTAAAAGTAACCAGAGAGAGACAAAGCAAAGTGGCTTGCTGTGAGAGTCTGACCATATACTATCCCCAAGCCCGTGAATATGGTTGGGTAAACATTGAAGCTAATCAGGCCAAGATTGGATGCTGTGGCAAGCAAATCATAATATGCGTATCCCAATTCCATGTAGTTCAAACTGGTGAGAGTTGTCTGATCATTTGCAGGATAGTCATAAAACGAGGCTACGAAACCAGATGTGCTTATCGAAGTTAGCAGAGGAGAGCACGCTTTTGGGTATGACCCTAGAACATCTACGTCACGCTTGTCAAAGTGCCGTAGGTACTGCGGCCCAACACCAATAGTGAGCTTAAAACAACTGGAAAGTAGTAGCACGAACACGACCGTGAACTTCATTTGGATGAAGAGCCTCCACTAGTTAACGGATTATACGGAGTAGAACGAAGTATTTAAAGAGTTGCAAAACTATGAAGGAGCAAAAAAAAGAAAGGAAACGGACCACGTTTAGAGCTGCCGCATAGCCAGTCGACTCAAGTTTTATTTAGGGTGTGTCTTTCAGACCAGCCCAATTTCCAATTTTAGTGCACCTACAGACCACAAGGAGTCTGAAGTGATGGTTACCCAGCTATTGTTGAAGTGCTGCTTAAGAGAGTATATTGGGGGTCACCACCTTTCTACTAGCAAGGCCCATTTGTGCAAGTATATTGTTACTTCACTAAAACCCTACAATCTGGAAGCCACTTCAATATCGATATATCACCATTCTAAAGACGTGAGTTTTTGTCTGTTTTAGCGGGCTAAATTTGTTGCCTTACAAGCACCCATAATCAATACACACTATGTCAGGAAAAATGGCGAGTATAAACAAAACGCTCCTCTATCACCGGATAATCTACTTGCAGGCCAATATCCTTCCTTAAGATCTTCTGCGTCGAGGTTAGGCTCGACGTACCGCTTCTTATTTGAAGCTGTAGGCGAAGGGCTCCAAACTGCTCGTTATCGCGGGAAAAGAGATTATATTAATGATTATAAGAATATATTTCTAATTAGATCTAAAAAATAAAGTATGCGAGGCAATGAATTCTGGAAGGCTCCAATAATGAACTGAATCTTCTGATATGGGCCATTTTCATTAATAAAAATCCAAAAGCTTTGGTAGACACAACCCACATTACACCGTTCTTATGCTAGCTTTTACCTCTAGAACATTCAATGGAGAACCGAAAGTGGAGAATATAAAGCTAGAAAAGAGTTTCTTCAACTTGAAGGCGGGTGATACATAGGTTTAAGACTATAATAGAAATATTAAAAGACTCTTTTAGTCTCACAGAGTGGAATTATCAAACTGCCAAGAAGCACTAGAATACAAAAAAAAAAGATAAATCGAAAAAGCTATTTGCACTTTCGCTTTGAATAAACACAATTCGAGAAGCTGTTAGAGTAGGAATTAAAACGGATAACAGATGAACGTATTCGGGAATGCAACGGCAATCGGCTAGAGGAAACTTTTAGCAAATGAAGTTGCCAAAGCGCATCTCTTTTTAATAGGCGAGTCGCATTACCTCAACCAGTACATAAGCCTACTTTCACACCACTATTCGTTCGAGCTGTTTAGCGACATAGCTCCATAGGACTTGACATGATGCAATCTTGAAAGAAACAAGCGACACAGCCTATTAAAGAAGAATGGGATGCATTGGTGGAACAGTTAAGATATATATATTAAAGATAGGAGGAAGGGGGGCTAAAATCGACTGGTTCATATATTCACTGTATACCTTATAGTTAACATAATAACACTCCGAAGTTTCTGAGTACTCCCCACAGCTGAGGCATGTGATCTCATTCAAAGTCCAATATATGTGGAATCTAAGATTTGTACCTCGCTAAATTTAAGCTGTGCCGCAGATCCAAGAGTGATGTCACCACTTGCTCGTCTAAGATGCATCTAGTAGTGCACCACTCCATTTAATCGTCAGCTAGTTCTGAATCCCAAAAGCTTAAATACTACGTTGAGAGAAGGTGTACAATATGTATGTAAAGATATTTGATGCAAGAGAATAGGATATGTTTTCTTGTTAAAGCAAAAGTGTGGCACCTGCTACGTATAGTAGGGTTAAAAAATATGGAGCTCTCAAATTTGAAGAAGAGCCGTCATTGTAAATCTTTGGAGCGGTTGCGGATGGGTGCGATGAAACAGAGGCATACACTGTTCCCGAAGTTATCAAGGTGGGTACCAGAATATGACTCATGTGTGATCTTGCACGTGTGGATTGCAAAGTAAGCCCCTCAATGGTGTCAATGCTTGAAACAGTCGCATGCGAATGGGTTGCCATGCTTATATGAAAGCTTGGAGATATAGCTGAGATGAGTGTTCCCGTATCGTCGGAGTTGATTGTGTTCTGAGGGTAAGGAGGGAAACTAGCCCAAGACTTGGAGTCTAATACTTCAGAAGGACCGTGGACAGGACTGCTAGAGGGTGAACCTTGGGATGGTGAAGTGATGATCTGCAAAGTTGTAGTTCCTCGAGGTAGTGATGTATATTGTGCGGTCTTGTAGTTGGCCGAGATAACCGCTCCTTTTGACTGAGAAGTTGAAGATTGAGGAAGGCTTGAGCTTGAAACGAGTTCAATCTGTGTTCTTTGAGTAGGATTAGCATCTGAGATTTCGATACTGATTGCTGTTGAGGCAGCATATTGCGTTGTTGGACCCAAGAGTTTGGAACTGGAGGTTGATATGGTTGCTAACTGCAATAAATGCTGCAAGCTAGATGAACTGCTTATAACCAAAGGCTGACCACTAGATATGCTGTGTACGTTTTTGGAAGCAGAAGGTGTGCTAGATAATATCAGTGGCATGGATAAGACAGTATGGTTCCATCCACCAGAGCTTTCTGTCTTGAGAGTCAACAGGGTTTTTGATAAATGTTGAGAAGTGGATGATGATAAAGTGTGAGACGAAACCACAAGTGTCAGTAAGCCTGTAGAGCTTACTCTCATAGCATCAGGGGAATTAGTTGTGGCCTTCACTGAGTAAATGTTTGCGGATGTAGCAGCAAATTTTGAAAGGGTAGCTTCTTCCGATGAACGAGATTTACTGCTGCTGCGCTCCATTATGGAGGTCGAGAGGACTCTTATTCCAGTCTGGCCGGATAACAAGCCACTTGACGCTAGAGGTAGCTTTGGGGCAGTGGCATTGTACATTGACAAAGCGTTAGTGCCACTCTGTCTGCTGATTATAGTGCTTGTGCGGAGTGAAGAGATACCAGAAGAAGCAGCAGCACGTGAAGAGACCAGTACTGACCAAAGCGTTGACAGCGATATCCAAGCCGAACTTTTAAGCTCGCTAGAAATGGATCCAGATGAATCTACAGCTGCGTAAACCTGGGTGTTGGAGAGATTTCTCGATGTTGAAGAATTGTGGTCGCTTGTAATGGGTGGATCGCTTTCAACTTTCTTTCTTGATGACGAGCTCACCTCCAGGATAGATCTAGAGTAGTCGTCAGATTTCCGCAAACTGGTTACAGTAGTTGAAGCAAAATAACTGTGAAACGAAGTTGTACGTGAGGGAATATAAATCTGGACAATGACCCTATCATCTGTTTGTGAAGAATAAACTGTGTTTGTAGAAGTTGCAGCATACTGCCAAAACGATGTGACTGTGATCCTCCTATTTGGAGCAGGGCCATGATTGGGTTCAATTCCAGACACAATAAGCGTTTCTGTTGACAGTGAGCTGGTGCCATCTATCACCAGAGTCCTGTTAGGGTATGAAGTAGGCCAAACAAGAGAATGAAAAGACGATTCATCGGAGCTTTCAGAAGCTGCAGTCTTCAGACCGATAAACATTATAGTGCTACTTTGTTCCCATGATAGTAACAGGGGATCAAAGCGGTTAATGATACTAGAGGGAATCGTGTTGGTAAAGCTTTCCGTAGGGTACACTTCAGGTATGGAGGCTTCATACGCCTTTGCTTTCGAGAAAGAAATCGGTTGATGATCTGACTGCGTTGTGTAAGTGAGGAGATCCGCCGAAGTACATATTGTCTCAGAGTCATCAGAAAAGTCTTTCGAAACATTTCTTGAAAAGTATCCAGAAGACCTTGTAAGAGAGTCATTGACATAGGCATCAGTGGCATCCAGTGAATATGACAGCCGGGAAATTGATGGGTCAGTCGTATATATTCCACTCCAGGTGCTATTGCTGAGAGAAGGTGAATCATAGACCGATATCAAGCTATAAGTGGATCTCTGGGACGATACTTCCAAATTAGACGAGTTGTGGATGACCCGAGAGGAGAAGCTATTTGAGGAATGGGTTTGTTTAAAGAAGGTCGCTGATGTAATCTGAGGGAACGTTACATTGTAAGCATCGTTACTAACAGAAGCGGAGCGGCTCGAACGATGAGTGGTAATTGCGGAGATGGTAGAGGTTGCCAAAAGGTCTAACGAAGACATATTGTGACCACCTAATGATAAGGATTTCATCTCCATAGTGAATCGTCTAGTCGATGGAAATGGCTGCATTATTGAGGGCAAAGATTCTGGATTCGATGCTGAAACCAGAGACTCAGGAAACTCCCAATGCGGGCTTTCAGAAGAAACAATTCCATCATAGGGGTCGTAGAATGATGTTTTTATGGCATCGACCGTAAACAAGGACGTACTTGAAGCCCGAGTGTCCCGTGTCTGGTTCGAAATTACATTTGGTGCTAAAATCATCACTACTTCCGTACCATTCTCCTGTGTCGGGTACTTTGTTAACGTTAATGTGTGTTCTCCCGTCCACAGACTTAAGAATGTGGACCTTGGAAAAGGCTCAAATATCTCTTTTGTCATTGTCCCATAGATGGTTGATGGATCTACCTCTTCCGTTTCGGTTTGCGAGTTGGTCCAATGGGAAATAATTGTGGTTCTCTTATCTGGCACTAACATGTTCACAGTTTCCTGGCCAGTCACTTGAGAACCTAGCTGTGTTTCCAAAAGGCTTCCTGTCCACGGCTCAGATACCGTGGTAATTATAGGGATATAGTCTTGGACGACTGCCTCACCACTAATGTAGCTTGTGCTGCTTGATGCTCTGGTTGCGTTCCAGAGAACAGTGCTAGTGATTTCTGGGTATGGATCATATACAAGGACGCTTACCGTTTCTCCAGCAGAATACGGAAATACGGTTGTTGTCGTAGATTGTGTTTCGTCTTCCCATTTGGAGGACACAGTGACCCGAGGGTCCGGAATCAAAACTTGAACAGTAGTGGTCTCGTTAGAATTTGCAGCCAATGTTGATATGAGAAAGTTTGTCCCAGTCCACTGTTTAGCAACAGTGGTGACTCCTGGAGCTAAAATTTCAACAGTTGCCAGCGCTTCATTCTCCAGTGGGTATATGGTAGTCGTCAGTGTGATGATTCCTGTCCAGAGCCTTGTTGTGGATATCAAAGAGAAGGGCTCAAAGAGAACAACAGAAACTAATTCTGGTCCATCAGTCACCAGCAAATTGGGTTTGGCATCAATAGTTTGACTGCTAGCCGCTCCAACCCTATGAGTAGTGAGTGTAGTCCTTGGATCAGGGATCAAAATCTGGACTGTTTGGGTGCCATCAGAAGTAGCAGGCAAGTCTGTAAATTCGTACTCTGTCCCTGTCCAGTATCTGGCTATTGTGGTGAGCCCGGGTGCAAAAACTTCAACTACTGCCGTACCGGAATTGTCATCCAATGCAGGGTATCGGGTCTCCACAGCTGTTCTTGTTCCTGTCCACACGTGTGTTGTTGTGGATTTGGGGAATGGCACTTCGTCCACTATCTCCACAGTTCCTGAAGCCATAGCCGGATATAAAGTGGTTGTTTGTATATCATTTTCAGTCCAATGTTGAACCTTGGTTATTCTTTCGTCTGGAACAAGAATGGCATACGTCGTGATTCCACCATTCGAGGCAGCAAGGGTTGTTATGGAAAAGTCTTCTCCTGTCCACTGTTCGGCAATTGTGGTTTCTCCAGGTAAGTAAACCTCCACTGTGGCTGTACCTTCATCTGAGCCAGGAAACGCAGTTGTGACAGTACTTTCACCTCGCCAGAGTTTTGTGGTAGTGGTTCTTGGGAAGGGCTCTTCCAACACAATAGTGAAAATACCCCCTTGTGGATCCAAAGGCACTCCAGTACGAGAACTTTCGAAAGTGTTTGTCCAGTGGGAGGTTGTTGTTACTCTTGGGTCTGGTATGAGGATTTGCACCGTTTCCTGCTGGCCAGGAGTATCGTCACTCAATGTTTTCACCTGAACGTCTCCCCCAGTCCAATGTACTGGTACTGTTGTGTACGTGGGTGCAAAGACAGCCACTTTAATCGAGCTCTGAGAAGGGCTTGTTGGGTATTTTGTTTCGGTTGAGTAGTACTGCTCCTCCCATAGTAACGTCGTAGTGACTGTGGGGTAGGGCTCGTCCACAACAACTTTGATCACCGCGGTAGAGTCGTCCTCTAATGGGAAAATCGTGGCAGTTGAGGTAGCAGCACCAACTCTGTTACCACCAGCACTTGCTTCCACATAGAGAGATGTTGTCGTCATCGTGGGTATAGCGATCCAGACCTCTACCGTTTTAATGTTTCCCAGCTCTTCTACAGCCGGGAATGTTGTTGTGGATACATAATCACTTGTCCAGTAGTTTGTCTTTGTTGTGACCCCAGAGCACGTAACATCAGGTGTATCTGGGAATTGGTACACCAGGTTTGAAAAATCAGTAATAACTTGATTCAGTGGGGTAATCATGCTGAATTTGAATCTGGCGTATCCCTTTTCATTCACATATGTGATATGGATAGGATAGTACATACCGGCAACTAGCTGATACGAGTTTGTGGTTGTTCCCCAAGTGTTTGCTGCAGAGTCCCAGTACGCCAACACCGCGTAGCTTGACGATTCTCTAGACTGTGAATTACAACATCCAAACGCATTACCAAACTGCACAAGTGCAGAGTCATCGGCACTCAAGGTCATTGAATACAACCCTGTCTCTCGAGCGTAAAAGTATCCAGATAGCGAAAGCACAAAGTTGGTTATGGGGAACGTGACTCCGTAGATGGTTCCCTCAGTACCGTAATCATAGGGGGATTCAATTTCAAAGCCAAGTTCAGAAACACCAGAAGCTGTTCCTATCTGTGGGAGCGACTGGTACCCGGTTTGCAAGAAGCTAACACTGTCTTCGTCCGTTGAGTCGCCCTGAGGGTAAGTGTAAAATGTGGCCATGAACCCAGATCCGTCCGAAGTCGACTGAGGAGTACAAGCGTTAGCGTAACTGCCAGCGGTATCCACCGAATTATCCCGCTGTGCAAGGAATGAGGCTGCAATGTCTCTTCCAGAGTGCACAGAGGCAAGTGCCAGAGAAGCTAGAAGAAGAGTTCGTATGCGCATTTGGCTGCAAAATTTTAAGAAAGAAGGACGAAAAAGGAAACTACCAAAACCACCTATAAAGCAAAGTACTTACTTTCGAGAAGTTAGTTTCCCACAGCGAGAATCTAACCTTATAAAGTAGTTTACACCATCCTACGAGACGCTAGGGGAATTCGAGCTCAACTCCTGCGCAGCCAAATTCAGACCAAAGCAACCAGCTGATGTACTGGCGCTAAATTGCTGCAAAAAAAAAAGAAATAAAAAAAAAACAGTGCCTGCGCAAAAGTTTTGACAGGTTTTGACGGGCATAGGAAGGGGGAGTTCCAATTGAAGCATGTAGAGCGTCCCATTCTACAGTATGCGATGGTTTGTGAACTGTACGTTCACGGGCACAAAAGTGCCCAATGCAAGCAATTGAGAGCTCGATATTTGCATGTATACGCTACTCTCTCCCTCTTGTCAGATCTGGATCCAAAGGGAGGTATAACTCGTCCCGACTCGTGCTCAGATAGCGTTACCAAATTCGAATAGCACCATATGCATGGAAGCTTGCTCGACTGTTTTCATGCTAGGTTCGCTGTACCCTGTGTACTCGTGATGACCTCGCCTCCGCCAATTCGGTGGGCTACTCGAGATGCCTATCGCCGGAATAGCCCGATGAATATGCCTGATGGATAACATTGGTAAACTTGATCTCATTTTCCGATTCTGGATGCATGGACGCACCCAAATGGAAGCCCGCCAGAAGCCAGCTACGATGGCTGGCTCGGAGCCGGTGTCGCGATGGGAGCCGGTGTCGCGATGGAAGGGGTTGCGGGTCCCCCAGCCCTCAGCCACAAAGGTACTTTGCCAATACCCCTCCCGTATAGTAACAGGGAGAAGTAATTGCCTGCAGACGTTATAGCTGAATTCTGTCCCGAGCAAAACGGGATGTCGGAGGACTTTTGTCGGAAGACTATAAGAGAGTGCCGACCGGCGCTGCCGGCAGGCATCAAGTTGGTTTGCGGATACTGGGAGCGAGATGCGCGCTTGAAAGGCTCACATGTGATTGCAGCCAGCTCTCCAAATGAACTATCGTGGAGGTTGATGCTTTGAGCTACCCTTCTGAGGTTGGGGTCTGTACCTGGGTATAATGCGACAATGCATTCACGCTCTCCAGGGACGGGCGCCGCTTCAAGAACGAAGTACGAAGTGAAAGCTCTCTTAACCTCAATATGGAGCCCAACACGTGCAGTCCCTGATCCCAAGCAGTCAAGTGCATAAAAGTAGCGGATCGGCGCCTAAGCGAGTGTTTACGTTTGCTTCCTCCCGACTTTGAGTGCCTCACCTTGCGAGGTCATGCCTGTGGCATTAGCCCCACTAGCATTTAACTGGAGAGTCTAAAGGGGTTAGCGAAACGGTCAGGCTCGGTCGAAGTCATAAATTTCCTTGCCTACCTAGTCTTACATTGTGTGAGTCTCTTCTTTCAACAAGGACAAACGCCGTCAAAAGTAGCATGCGCACGAGGAATCGAGCCGCCTGCTCCTGGAAAATGGCGCGTTGGGTTCGGATCATTTCTCGAACCACAGTGTGGAGTTGTTCTTATGGAGCGAGCAGCCTGACGGAACTGATGTATCTACATTGGGTCCTTGCGCTGCCGGCTGCTGCTCCGCTTAGCCACTAAGTGGCCGCCACTTTGTGGAATGATCCTAGTACGTAGCACTCTCGATGGAGCTGTATTCCATGGAAAGCTCCCTTTAGCATGTGATAGGCTCCACTGACTGGAGCATGATATCCATGACCATTGGGAGGCAAGAGAGTGAACGGCTGGTTTCCCGAACAAGCCACCCTCGAAAGAGTTCTCTCTACAGGAGGCACTCCGGAGACGTACAAGTTACCTACAGTGTGCACCAGTTGCTCTGCCAGGCAGCACGCGGTATTGTGGGCTAACTCCTGTGTCTATTTTGCCGAAAGGAGCTATTTCGACAGAGTCGTTGCAAGCGTAACCGGCGAAGGTTCCTCTGGTGTTGGTACTCAGATCCGCTGGCCCTTCGAGCAGATGACTGCGTGGGCTGTCATTCTGGAATCTTCGCTGAGCACTATTCTCTACACAGTAGTATCTATTTATGACACCGGTCTGTCTGTCCAGTCCACTTTATATGTATTCTCTGAAGGAGGTACTTGGACGGAAAAACGAGGATGCGGTGCCCATTCCCTACACTGTGAAATCTGATATTCATTGAGCAAGCACTGTCAATCTCACACTACGAAGTCTCTATAACGAGACCATTGCACGAGTCACACTCGAGATTAAGCCTACTGTGCCCTTTCCCCCACGTAAACCTCCCTCTCTTCTGTCTCACGTGAAGCCAGTAGTCTTTGAAAAATTTTCCCATACAAATTTGGCGTTCGCTTGGGAGCGCGCACACACACTGGCGAATCCACGCGGTGGCCCACCTCTCGCTCAGTAGTGCTATCCCGTCTCTTGCCCACTCCTCTCCTCTAGCGCCCCCCCCTCCTTTTGTACGAAGAGAGAGCTTACTTGCACCCTTACACCCGGGCATAGACACGTAACGTACCAGCTGCGCCATGGAGTTCCACGCATTCATTCTTTGCGGTAGCGGCAAACAGTTGCACCCTTTCGCGCAGAGCAGAGCCACAGGGCTCCCCAAGGCTCTCTTGCCCGTTGCCAACCGGCCGATGATCGAGTATGTGTTGGAGTGGTGCGACAAGGCGTTCTTCCCCCACATTACTGTTGTGTGCGACGAGGCGTCCCGTGCTGCCATCCACAAGACTTTGCACGAGTATCAGAGTCGTCGTCTGCAGATCAGAAAGGAAAACGCGCCGCCAGCTGCTGAGGAGCATCTTCCCTTGAATCCTGCGCCTGTCGATGTGTTAGCGGTGTCGTCCACAACGTCTGGTGGTGCTGTCTACGAGATCTATCAGAAGTTCACTCGGGACAATGCCGGCTCCGACGAGCCTGAGAGCGATATCTCCAGCTCCGCAGAGACGCTGAACGTCACCCAGTCCGCTACTGGCAATGCCACTGCCGGCGGTGCTGCAAGCACAAAGAGCAGTAGTGATGCAACGGGCAGCACAGGTGGCTCAGCTGCCAAGCACTTTGTGTTTCTCCCCTGCGACTTCATCACCGACCTCCCGCCACAGGTGCTCATCGAGGCGTACCGTAACAAGCCCGATAGCGACCTCGGGCTTCTCGTGGACTACCACAACCAATTCGAGAACTTTGCTGATCGCAAAACGTTTGCCAAGACCTTTGGCTCCCACAGCAGTTACACAGTATACCTGAAGCTTGCTGATAGCGGCGAGCTCCGGCTCCTCGATCTATACTCCAAGGAGGATGTGGAGTTTCACAAGGCGCTCCAGTTGAGAACCCAGATGACCTGGCGGTACCCGGACGCCACCATAGCGACGAAGTTGCTCGGCGGGTCCATTTTCTTTGGCGACCGTGAGCGGGTGTTTGGCGTTTTTGCCGAAGCCGCTGCTGCAGCAGCGGACGCCGGTGGTAGCGCCAATAACCACGCCAAGTTTGGCGAGCGGTACTTCCGCGACCGGTCGCTCGCCAAGGTGGTGCGGGACCTCGCGCGCCGGGCATGGCGCCATTCACGCGCACGCGACTCGGTGGGGCTCTTGGTGTTGCCCAAGGAGGCGACATTCTTCCGCTGCAACAACACACCAGTGTACATGGAAGCCAACCGGTGGGTGATGAAAGTGGCCCCCCCAGCTGCAGCAAGTAACACAAGCAACAGCAACAGCAGCAGCGGAGCCGGCGATGGCGCCAAGACCGCGGCGGTGGTGGGTGCGGACTCGCTCGTGGACGCATCAACGACGCTTGGCGAACGCACAAACGTAAAGCGCTCGGTTGTGGGCAAGGGATGTGTGATTGGGAAGCGGGTGAAACTCACAGGATGCCTTCTCCTCGACCACGTCACAATCGAGGACGACGTGCACTTGGAAAACTGCATAGTGGGACACCACGCGGTGATCGAAAGCAAAGTGAAACTCACAAACTGCCAGGTGGAGCTGACGCTCGCTGTGGCCCGCGGGACACAGGCAAAGGGTGAGGTGTTGCTCGTGTTGTCGCTCGAGGGCATCGAAGGCGCGGCCACAGGCGCAGCACAAGACCTCAGCGACAGTGAGTTCGCCATCGACGCGTACTCGGACTCGGACTCAGACTCAGACGCCTCGGACTCTTCAAGCACCGACGGCGAGTTGGACGAGCGCGGCGACAACTCCGACGGACTCTTTGCATACTAGGCTCATAGCAGCCTCACGTAGTGGACGCTTGAGCCAGCCATGGGCCATGGGGCCATGGGCCATGTCCCTGCCCCATGGGATATGGGCGGACCCTTAGGCCTGCGGTTGTCTACACGCTTGTCTTATGACTGTATATTTTTCCTAGATCTATAAATTTCTCACCTAATAATGCATAATTCATTAACCGTACACGCGTAACGAGTAGCGCTGACACACTCAGCGAGGCTTGCTCTTCCACGGGTCGTCGCGCTTTGCAAACTCGAGTTTGCGGCGCTTGGTGCTGCTCGGCTTTGCTGCGTCGTCGGTTTGTGCCGCAAGCGCGGCGTGGCCCACAGCAGACACCGGCGATACGTTCTGTTCGTCCAACTCGTCCTCGTCGTCCGACGTGGCCATATCCTCCAGCGACTGAGAGGCGAGATGCCCGTGCATCAGCAACTTGCGTGCGAGCTGGCGGTCGCGCTTTAGCTTGAGGAGCGTCGTCCGCAGCTTGCTTGTGTGCAGCACCGAGAGTGGTGGGAAGGACGGTCGGAAGTGGTGGTGTGGGGCTGCGTCCAGCGACATGGAGAAGGCGTAGTCGAGTGGGATTTCGAAAGGCGCCGACGGTGCTGCCGCTGCGTTCGCACAAGCAGCTGCGTAGCTAGACTCGGGCCCTGACGCAGTGACTGGGCCCGAGTTAGCGCCGCCAGCAGTGTGAGACGCAGCGTCAACAGACGAAGCGGTCAGCGGGATGGGGGGCGCTGATGCCGTCGCCTGGACCATTTCGGCACGCTTCGCCAACACCCAGTTCTCCAAGTCCTCGCCGTTGGTCAATACCTGCACGAGGTCGTCGAGGCAGTCCAAGTACCCCCTGTGTCGCACCAAGCCCAACGCGTTGTTTGTGAGCCGGTAGAGTGCGGACACGGACTTGGCGGCGTTAGCAAATTCCGTTTTTGCTGACGGCGGTGGCGCTGACGACACGCACGCATTGCCTATGGCGGTGGTGCCGTCCATATTGGAACCTACACTACGGTTGGAGACTGGCTCGCTTGAGGAGCGAGACATATGCAAGGGAGAGCTGGCGGCGAGACTGGAAGAGTCTCGCACAGATCCGGGGGAGGGGGAAGACGGAGCAGCTGTGGCGGTAGAAGCCACGTGGGTGGAGTTGTAGAGCGCTGCCACAGCCTTTGCGGCGTTCTTGAACTCGTTGGTGAGCTCGCTGCTCAACTCGTCGATGGACAACTGCTTCACGGGCCGAGTGGCCGGGAGGTTTGAAGACAAGCCGGACAAGTCCATGGAGGGAGGAATGCTTGCGGCGTGTTCAGTTTTCTTTTGATTTTTTTTTGTCTTTTACAAAGTTGAATTCTCGGTGGATGCCGTACGACCTAAGCGGGCTTTAGAGCAGGGAAATCAGGAGCACGAAGGGTGTGTGTGGCCAGAGCACTGACGGTGTGTGGCAGAGCGATGATCTAAAATTGAGAGAGCAAAGGAGCACACCTGCATGCCGGGGCGTATGTGCAGGAATTGCACACGACAGCGCGATACGCCTAGCGTGCTCTGAGGTGGCAGGAGCAGCACGGAGGCACACGCGGCGCTTCCGCCGCGCAATCGCCGCGTTTTAGGTACGAAGCCGCTGGTGGAGGGTATCTGGAGACGGCAAGAGACACATACGGTGCAAGAATGGTCAAATCGACGTTGATATACAGATACGACGGTACGTACTCCAGAGCGAGCATGGAGTTGCTCGCGCAAGACCCCGTGTACTAGCCCAGCTCTCCGCAGGAGGCACCCTCGACGGAGTCGCCTCGCGGGAGCGCCGCCGGAGGCAACCGCACCAGCATGCATACCGCAAAAGGTGGGCGTCCTCTCTGAAGGGGGACCCACTTGATGGGACTCAAGCAAGAGCCGCAGAACTAGACCACATACTAACCCCTCGCCAGCTCTCCCGTTGTGCGGGTCTGTTGACGACAACAACGACCCACAGCTTCTCGAGCAGAAGAAAAAGTGCAAGATTCTCATCTCGCGGATGACGCCGAACTCGGAGCCCCAGGCGACACTCGAGTCCGGCGCGTACAACATTCACTATCTCATGGCCAGTAATATTGTATATTTATGTATTTGCGAAAAGTCGTATCCGCGCAAGTTGGCGTTTTCGTATCTTTCGGACATCTCGCACGAGTTTCAGCACTCGCATGGCCAGGAGGCGCTCGCACCTCTGGCGAGGCCGTTTGGGTTCCTGTCGTTCGAAAACTTCCTTAACAAGACAAAGAAGGTGTACCTGGACCAAAGGGCACAGCTGAACTTGGACAGGTTGAACGACGACTTGGCAGATGTGAAGAAGGTGATGACCAAAAACATCGAGGACTTGCTCTACCGAGGCGACTCGCTCGACCGCATGAGCGATTTGTCGTCGAGTTTGCGTAACGATCTGATCAAATACCGCAAACACGCCCAGAAGATCAATTTCGATGCGCTTATCCGCAAATACGTGCCCGTGGTGGGCGTGGCGTTCATCTTTTTGTTCCTCGTGTGGTTCCGCTACTTGAGGTGAGCCATCCTCAGGCGTCCGGGCAGGCGGCAGCCTGGGCGCAGATATAGTATAGTAATGCACGCAAGAGACCAGTAAGCTTTATTAGTAGACGTGCCCATTTTTACGGGTTTTTGTAGGCGCTTGCTCTCGCGGTGGAGGTGTTTTTTTGCAGCCATTCCTGCACAGGCCGCGATATGGTTTGTTCCTGCGGCAGTATAGAGAGCAGCACCGCTTGTAGAGCACAAGCTGGACTAGCGGCAGAGAGCGGGCTAGCATGCTGAACGAGAGCGTCAAAAACACGCAGTTACTGCCTGTGAACAGCATTGGCAGTGTGCTTTCGACGTCAGTCCAGAAGGTGTTGCTCCCCCCTCTGGGTGTGTCCGGCAAGCCTGGCGATCGGCACCCCAGCTTTGCGGGCGAGGCAACGACTGCCGTCGATATGGGCAACGTGTCTACCGCCACGATCAATCTGCGGGATGCGGCGGTCTCGCTGGCTCCCGGGGATGCTCCAGTGCCGGCATTGTCGAGCCATAGACGCAGCATTCCGCGCTCGCTCTTGAGCAACCAAGAATCCGACCTCGCGGGCGACGAGTATGCTAGAAGTGCGCGTGCGCGTAGTACCAGTAGCAGTCGCCGAGCCAGTGGACACGACGGCGGAACTGATAGCGGCACGAGCTCCGGTGGAACCCCAAATGTAGCCACTTGGGCAAGCACCGCAGACGAGCGCAGCCACGAGGACGAGGACGACGACGAGGAGGAGGAAGATTTACATAACATCTTGAACGATTTGATACGACAAGACCCACAGGCTTTGTACACATCTGCGGCTCAGGCGTTATCTGGGGCGCCAGTGCTGGCGGCAGCTCCTACAATTGCAGATTACAATATATTTCCGAGCATCGCTTTAGTGTCTAGCGAGGCTGGTACCGGCACTGGCACTGACATGAACCGCGGTGGACTGTCAGTTCCCAACGGGGCTAGCTCCAGTGCCTCAGGTGCGTCTGGAGTACTGGGTACGTCTGGAGTACCGGGTGTATCAGAAACAGAAGTTATCCGCCAGTGCATTCTCCCGTCAAAGTCCGGCGTCGCTTCTGCGTTCCACCGCAAACTCAAACACGTATTTGTGCTCTCGTCCGCAGGAAAGCCCATCTACTCGCTCAATGGCTCAGATGAGGTGATTATCGGCTACATGGGTCTCATCACGACGATAGTGGCTGCATTCGAGGAGGGACGCACGCGGGAAGATATTCGCTCCATTTCCTACAATGGCGCCAAGATTGTGGTGATGAACCGCTCCCCGCTTATACTTGTAGCCATAACGCGTATAGGGTATGAGAAAATGAAACTTCGGGGCGGTGCCAGTGTGATAGTATCCACAGGGCCGCTGCTGCCTGAGGCAAGTGCAAAGAGTAGCGGGGCGACGGGAGACGATAGCATTCTCCTGCGCCAGCTCGATACACTCTACAACTACCTCGTGTCGATGATTTCCAAGCCTACAATAACCAAGAGCTTCCAGAACCGTATGAACTATGACTTGCGTAAGATTTTATCGCCTCTTGATTTCAAAAACCTCGACTCGATCGTGATGAAGATTACCTACGGTTTGGACAGCAGCGCCGCAGACGCAGGCGCTGTCGATGACGCGTTGGTTCCAGCGGGAGAGGAACCGGCCGCTGACGCAACCACTAACACGACTGCAAAATCGAGTGCTGGTTTCCGTGCAAGCTCGGGAGCTGCAGGATTTGGCACTTTTGTGAGCGAGTTACTTGACTCGGCACTCGAGTGCGTCCGGCTCACAAACACCACTCGCACGAAATTGAACTCCATCTTGCTCTCATCCAAAAAGCTCAGGGCGAAAGACGAGAATGCATTCTTGGGGTTAGCAGGAGCTATGACGCTTCCGTTTTTCAAGAGTGAAGTTGCTGACGAACATGTCGGTGGGACGTCTGCTGCTAGCACCCCACGTGCTGGAGTTGCCGCCGGTACAG
The DNA here is from genome assembly GCA_003707405.2 of Dujonia schatavii. Taxonomy (NCBI): domain Eukaryota; kingdom Fungi; phylum Ascomycota; class Pichiomycetes; order Serinales; family Debaryomycetaceae; genus Dujonia; species Dujonia schatavii. The sequence goes on along the minus strand of PPIY02000030.1, from coordinate 64,335 downwards.
CGGGAACATCAGGCCCGGGCCCGAGTGCTACGAGCACCACCACGGGCACTGCTGACGACCTTCTCTTTGCCCTTCTCCTTGACGAGCGCTGCAAAATCATGGCCGCCATGAAACCAAAGCACCACAACCTCAAAAACGAAGATATCAAAATTCTTCTCGCGACAATTGCTAACCAGCAGCAACTCAAACGGGCGCACCCGTCAGCAGAAGACATGAATCTTTGGATTCCCGTCTGCATGCCGCACTTCAACAGCAATGGGTTCCTTTACGCGTTTGTAAAGACTGTGCAAGTTCCTGGCCCGGAAACAGTGGGAGGCTCCAGCAGCACTGGCGCAGGCGCCGGTGCCAGTGCCAGTACCGCGGCCGCCGCCGCGACCACGGCCAGCGCCCACCGTGTTGGTCTCACGATCGTGCTCCTCTCCTCCAACAAAAACAGCTTCTTCCAAATGCAAGAAGTTGCTCGGCACCTCCAGCACCGGCTCACGGAAAAGAGTGCATCGTTTACCGCCACGCTCTATGACGAGCTCCGTCGCACCTCTATATCCATGCCGCACGACATCCAGGTGCCCCAGATCAACCATTTCATTTTCAAGCTGCGGGGCCCAAACCAGTTCGTGCTGAGTGATATCGGCGAGTTTGCTCCCGGGTCACCCATGGCACTGGTCATATTGCGCTTGGTTTACTTCTACTCAACGTTGCACAACACGCGTGCCACTCCCATAAGTGGAGGCGAAACTGCAGCCAAAAACGGCAACAGTGGACACCGAGGCAGCGTGGTCAGAGAGGGAGGCTCAGAAGGATCTGGTTCGAATGCAGTCCCAGCACTCACACCGAAAGGTTTCAGCGCCACCAGCTCACGGCCAAGCAAAAACAAAAAGCTCACGTACATTAAGTATTTCAGCAGAACTGGTGCCCACGTCATCGGATTCATGCTCTGCAGTGACTCGTACGAGTTCTACTGTGTCTGCGACACCCACACTATTTCGACCCAGCAGCTCATTGCCCATTCGCTCAAAATCATCCGGTGGTGCGAAAAGAACCACAGGCGCTTGTTTATCGAGAACAGCGCAGTCTTCTAAAACACCAACTGTCGTACTGTTTACTCCCACAGGGTTTCAACGCCAGTACGGTTGGATGCAGTTGCCTCCGGCGGCGCTCCCGCGGGGCGACTCCGTCGAGGTGCCTCCTTCGGAGAACAGCTCCAGACCAAGTGTTTATAATCGACTCTACACTGGAATAGAAAAGGTTTGTATTTGTATGTACAGCGGCTCACTTGGAAAGAGCCTTTTCGGCCTGCTTGAACGCCTCCGTGAGCTTGTCGGAGTAGTCCTTGTAGATCTTCTCGAACTCCTTGACGAGCTTGTTCTCGGCATCGGTCATTTTCTTTCTGTTCTTTTGGTACTTGGCGATATCGTGCTTTACCGTAGTGCGCACCGCTGCGAGCGCTACACCACTGGTGCTGTTTTTAAGCTTATCGTATATACCTTTCAACACCTTTGCCGACTCCTTTCTGCTCTCGACTGTAGGTGGCGGCAATGGCACCTTGAGCGTTTGCTTATTGGCCGGGTCCCGCTGTGGGTTCAAATTCAAGCCCGATCCCAAAACTGCGTTGACTATGGCCTGAGTGTGCGCCGGGTCAAACACCGTAATGAGAAAGTTGCGCCCTCCCTTGAGCGTCGTCTGCGCCACTGCCGTGAACGGCTGGACGGAACCGTCCACTTCCACCTTAAGCTTGTCGAAGATGGACGGGTTCGTCTTCCCGAGCTTGACCTCGGTCGCCTGTTTGTTAAAGCTATCAAGAACAGCGGCAAGCTTTGCGGTAATGCCGTCAAAGTCGAGCTCGAGGAGCTCGAAATGCGGATCAATACCCGCTGCTACAGCCTCTGGCGTGCCCTTTTTCGGGTATTTTTTGTTCTTAGCAGCGACGGCAGAGGCGTGGAAGTGGCGGTAGGGCGCCGGTGCGACCCGAGCGAGCGCAGACACAGCAATCGCAGTACGAGCAGTGCCAACAGTGCGAACCGGCCTCAAAAGAGATTGTGCTACGAGTTTAGAAATCATTGTATGCGATAATTGCTGAAGGAGAGAGAAGGACCAGTAAACTGCCCACATATGGAGGAGATGCGATCGCAGGACAAGGTTATGGGTGCAGGATTATCAAGAGTCTGCCAAAGGAGTGCCGCCGGAGGCACAGTACAATGAAGGGGCTCCTCTACAAAATATACTAGGCGTGTGTCTATTAGTTTGCAAGAACCGCAGGTGGTTGATCTGCGAGGTCTTGAGTGGGCTGCAGGGGTATAGACTCACCTGCTGCTATCGCTGCTTCGGCGATTTCTTTCTGCTTGAGTCTCTCGAGTAATGCAATTATTGAGTGTGCTTCGCGCCCCACCTCGCCTCCCTCCTTGATGAAGTTGTTGAGGTTTTTGATCAACGGCTTTTCAAACACGTCGTGGAGTACTTTTCTTCTTGTTTGGAGGTCTTCTGTGGAGAGGGCTTGGAGGTCGTGGAGCGTAAAGGTTCCGTCATCCACACCTGAGCCTGCCGTAGTTCCTGTTTGCGTCTCTGTTCTCTTCATTTCCCGCACAAATAACTTGAGCGGGGCAAATGGTCGTGACACCGTTGGGAGGAGGTATTTACCTGCCAACGGGTGCACCATCACCGTGGTTGACGCGTCCACCACTCTGAGCTGCTCTGCTTCGTCGGCAAACAAAGCCGCGTCCAAAAACTTGCGGAGAACAACTAAATGGCCCACCCGTGCCTTCTTCGTGGCACCACCCGTCAGCGCGCTGGTAGTAATGGCCAACGAGACTGCTTTCTTGTCGTCCTCGAGAGTCCACGCGAGCACAGTGAAGAATAGTCGCAAGGTCTTGATGAAGTAGGAGCGCACGAGCGCCTGCGCCGCGTAGTCTACAAGCACCAGCAAAAACTTGACTGACAGTGAGTTGCGGATGTCGGACTGAATGTGTGACATGGCCGAGTGGATAAAGAGGACCAATGCTTTGAGGTGAAGCTCAAGAAGTCCTGGTTTGGCACGAGCACACGCCACAAGGAGGTCTGAGAGCTGGTTTCTCACTTGCTGTGCTGGGTCCACTATGAGGGGCACGGTGGCAGTGACGATATTTTTATAGAGCGATGGGTTTGCCGGGAGATGCTGCTCGATGTAGGAGAGCACCTCTTTGCGGGTCGATGCGGAGTGGTGTTTGACAAGACTGAGATGGTGGAGGATGTCGGCCTCTTCGCGGCGACGTACAGCATCGCTGACCTCAGTGGTGGAGGAAGAAGTTCCTGCCGCACCTGCAGCTGTCCCTGTCTGTCTTCGAGTGAGACTAGCCTGGTTGGGGAGAGAGATGGTCCTGGCAGTAAACGAGGTATCTGTGTGGTTCGCAGGCTTGGCGGCGGTTTTGCCCACTTTGAGCTTTTTCTTGACAAAGTCCTTTTGCTTTTCAGCCTTTTTCCTTTTAGACGCCATGGTGGACAGTGTGGGGGAAGTAATTGGTGAAGAAGAAAGGCAGTAGTCTTTTGCTTGTCTGTGTGTCGCACTGCGATTAAGCAGCCGCGACTTTGCGCGCGATGGGATCGATGAGGGCCCACGCAGAAAAAAAAAAGAGCAACCTGCACACCAAACTGCGCGCGCACAGTTGTTTGTTTTGGTTCCAGTCGCTGCCAGTCCAGCCGTGGCCCAGATCGCATTGGTATTCCAGTAGCACTGGAGCAGCTCGGCCATCTGTGTGTACAGGAGTTGATATAGTATACAGGAACAGTAGTATATAGAGTCCGGACACTAGACCATACAAACATTCTCCAACGCTCCCACGTTCAATACAAAAACGCCACTAAAACAGACTGGCGACACGAGACACGATTCATCCAGGCATGTCTGACTTTGAAGGAACGTTTTTCCTGGCGCTCTCACTCAACGAGACGTTCCATACCGCGGAGTCAGAGGACATGGAGATAGATGAGTACGCCACTGCCAACGACACCCCCACGGACACGCGCCACGAGACCCTGTTTCACACACCCGAGCCGGATGCAGACATTCTGACCAGCACACCAGTGGACTGGAAAGTGTGGGCCGACAAGGACTTTGCCTCAGCCAGTGAAGTTAGAAGACGAGAGCGACGCCAGCACCAGGACGTGCTGGAGGCCGAGGATACGCTCGAGTACGACGACGACACAGTGGACCGAAACCTCCCAAACGAACATACACGCGACTACGAGACCGCTGCAGACTACACGCATGACTACGAGACCGGTGCAGACCGCACGCGCGATTATGAGACCGCAGATGACAACTCGTACTCGATCCTGGCGCTTTCGATGTCAATTTTGCTGCCGACAGTGCTTGGGGCAAAATTTGCATTAGACAAGCGACAGAAGTTGCTTATGCCCCCGCCAACACATGATGACGCGGAGCCGGAATTGCTGGCGGGCGAGGACAAGAACAACACCCTGGAAACTTCTCTGGCGTGGAGCGTGTCGCACAGCGTGTCCCCCCTACCACGTATACAAAACGTCTCCGAGTACTCTGCCTCTGCGGACCCAAGCTTGAAGATTGGGCCCGATCGGCGGAGCCGGAGCAAATCCAACGAGCGCCACGAGCCGCCCGATGAGTACATCTACAACCCAGAGAGCAAGGAATACGAGGAGTCGAGCTCTAGCGAGCTCTCGTGGGGGGTTGGTGGGCCCTGGAGCGCACTGGGGCTGCGCAATGCCGGATGGCCAGGGACCAGCAACCGCACAGGGTCCGTTGGAACTGGTGCGGGAACCAATGCGTACCAAAACCTTCGCCACCTTGGCACGCCGAACGGACTAGCTGCCGCTGCAGCAGCGGCAGCCGGCGGCTGGAACGGCACTCCGATTCAGGTCCACCACCACCACTACTACAGCTCACCACACTCTGCGTATAAGCCCACGTCTAGCTCCCGCAGTGCCAGATACAACGACGCAGCCACCGGGCTCCATTTCCCTGTCAACCAGTATGTACCGGGATCGGCACAGCAGCAGCAGCAACAGCAGTACCTGCAGCTCCACCAGCATCTGCTTAGCCACTCGTTCCAACCAGGACTGTACGGGCGGCCCTCGGTCCAGGAGAAGCTTGAGCTTATCCAGCGGAACGGCGGAGGAGGGGCCAGCAGCGCAGATTCGTCGATACTTTCAAGAATAGACACTAGCACACAAGGTGGCACCGTGTATTTGAGCCCGCGCCGGCAGCGGGGGTACCGACGCGACGATGACAGTAACAGTGTGGCACTCCCGGCGCCATGGGAAGCCAACTCGACACCACACGAGAAGATTCCGTACATTCTCTCGTCGTACGTGCAGCTCGTGCTCAACGCGCTCGTGACATCGTACGCAGCACACCTCCTTTACACGATGGTGAAGGCGATCCGCCGCGACATCGCCGTGAAAGTGTCACAGCAAATCTCGCACACACTCATCGAAATCGCCGCGTGCGAACGAGCCTACTACGAAAACTACTGCGAACCAGACAAAGTGGTGCCGGCCATGGAGCTCCAATGCAAAGAATGGTTCAAGTGCATGAACCAGGATCGGCTCCAGGGCGGCGGCAACACGTCCGCCATCAGCGCAGAGCACTTTGGCGTGATACTAAACTCGCTCATCGAGCCCTTGGGTCTCAAGTTCTTCTGCGTCGCCAGCGGCTTCATCTTTGTACTCTTCGCCTTCAACTTCCTCTTTGGCTACTTGCGCGCAAAGGCCTACTACGGCTGGCAGGATCCATCTCCCGCCGTAGACCTCCAAAACGACCTGCCCACGCGTCGCTGAGGCACCAATGGCCTCCACGGAGTGGCTCGAGCGCACGCGCGTGCCCCCGGCAGTGCCATCAGCAGTCCACTGGTTCGCTGGTGCCTCCGGCGGCGCTCCCGCGGGGCAACTCCGTTGGGGGGCCTCCCTTCGGGAGAACAGCTCCACGCAGTGGTCTCCACGAAGTGGCCCGAGCGGAGCGGACAAGCGAGCCCAGGCAGGGTACATGGGCGTACTCCACGTGCGCCTCCCGCGGGGCGACTCCGTCGAGGGTGGCTCCCTTCGGGAGAACAGCCCCACGCAGTGGCCTCCATGGAGTGGCCCGAGCGGAGCGGACAAGCGAGCCCCCGGCAGGGCCATCAGCAGTCCACTGGTTCGCTGGTGCCTCCGGCGGCGCTCCTGCGGGGCGACTCCGTCGAGGGTGGCTCCCTTCGGGAGAACAGCCCCACGCAGTGGCCTCCATGGAGTGGCCCGAGCGGAGCGGACAAGCGAGCCCCCGGCGGGTTACAAAACCCAAAAGCCTGGTCACAAGCTGGCACGGCCCCTATCGATGCCTTTGGGAGAACAGCCCCACATTGTGGCTCGACCGGAGGAAAGCTAGCCCCGACAGGGTGACCGAGCCCATTTTGGTCACCATATCTCTGGCGGAACCGGCTCGGCCGAGGTGGTCTTCCGTGCGGAGAGCATTGGCAATTGGTGGTTCAGACCTGAAGTTGATCTCGCTGCTTTGTAAGCGCCAAGGGGGCCGAAGCCACCGGCCCCGTTACGGCCGCATGGTATAGATTTTATGTACGATTTACGAACACCGGTGACGTAGCAGCATGCAAGTGGCTAAAGTTTAATCGGGCGGGGTTTCGGAAAAACTGCAACTGTCATTTTTCCTCACGTGAAGACGCCAGATTGATTTGTAGTCCGTAGGTTCTTATTCCCGTGGGTGGCGCGTCCCACGTTCGCCGCAGACGCACAGTAGCCCGGGCTGAGAACCGTTACAAGGGGTACGTAGGTTGTTGTGCGTTTGCAGCTGCCGCTGCTACTTCTTGGGCGCACTTTCATTGGGTCATTCACGTGCGTGTTGTGGAGGCGGCGGTGTACGAGCCACCATGTGTTCAATTCATTGTACCGCCAGACATCAGTACCCTGAGACTGGCACCGGGCCAAAGACTGTGACCGGGCTAAGACTATGACTCGGCCAAGACTGTGCCTGGGCCAACCCAAGATGAATGGCCTATACGGCTAAAGGCTTCCCCGCCTGAGATTTGCGCATAGTGCGCAGAAAACCCCGTTGGCTGCATTCTTCGTAGAACCTTCGAAAGTGCGACGTCAGCTGCCATCGATGTATTGGACTATTGTTAGTAGTCGCAGGTATAAAAAAAGCTCGGCGGGGAACTCAAGCTGATCACGCCACGCACAGACAAAGAAGCTGCTCAACAGCAGGGGCCATATATTGGCCGCCACCCGGCCAAAGCCCCCCTACGCCCCTCACTGCGCCCGAGAGGGCTGCTAGCGCCTAGAAGCTCCGAGGATGCAACGCTGAAACGTGGCTGCTAGCGCCGATGTTTTCTGTGCGGCGGTGCAGGGCTGCATCCGAAGTGCATTGTCTTGTGCATCAGGTGGTGTGCGCGGCTCGGCTCACCAGGGTGTGGGATCTGCTGTGTTTGTGGGGTCTTTTACACGCTATACTGTTGGCACTGGGGGTGGAGAGGGAGGACAGCAGCACATCCACACCCGTTGGATGGGCCAAACAGCACACAATGGCAGCAGAGAGCGGACCAAGGAGCTGCTAGCCACACCTCGGACATCCAGCCGCACCTCGGCGCTATCAATGCGCTGCCCTGCAGCAACTACACGCCCTATGCGGCGCATGGAAAAAAAAAGAAAAATAACAGCGCTCCTGTATGTAATTCCATCGGGGCCCCCATTGGCAGTATTTATATCGTTTGACCTCCGGCTAACGCCCGATTTGTTGAGTCCTGGTGCTTTTTCACCTCCATCTACATAGTCAATCATGGGTATTCTAGGTACTAATGCCTCTGAGGAGCAAAACTTGCGTACGGCTGCCGTTTCTGGCTCTGGTTCGTCTGATGCCTTGCGCAGGAGTCTGACCACTGCCTCTACCGTGACCAATCTGTCTGCGTACGAGACTGCCGAGGAAGATGCCAACTCAATTGGCACCGAGCAGTACCAGCCTAACGTCCCGCAGAGAAACAGCGCGATTAGCGACGCTGCCGTAAACGTGCCTGTCAACACTGCAGCCGCTGACGACAGTGATGTCGACACTATCAGAGGCGAGAGCGGCGCCGCCGCTGCCATCGCGGCTAATACAAGAGATAGAAATGCCGCCGCGGACATTTCTGCCGCTGAAAATTTCGACGTGGATGGTGCAGCCGCGGCTGGGCAGCAGCCATTTAGCAGTGGCTCGCAACCGCCATATCACGAGGAAAACCTCACTTCGGAGGACCACTCCATCCACGACTTTGAGCCCAATGTCGACGACTCGGACGCATTTGGCGCCATCGACGAAGAGGACGAAAACGCCCTCAACAGACGTTACACCATCGAAAGAATCGCATCCAGGCGTACAGTGGAAGAAGACGCCGACAGAGAACTTCTGCGCGAAATCACGAAAAATACCGCCCCGGGCAAAGTGCGCATTTCCGAATTGCAGTGGGATGACGAAAACGACCCCAGTAATCCTCAGAACTGGCCTACATGGCGTAAGTGGTTTGTGACCTTTTCCGTTGCATCCATTTGTTTGACGGTTTCACTTGGTTCTTCGCTTTACGTTTCTGGTGTTCCCGAGATTCAAAGGTCATTTGGAGTTTCACAGGAGTTGGCCATTTCTGGTCTTTCGTTCTATCTTCTTGGGCTTGCCTTGGGACCAGTTGTTGCTGCTCCTCTTTCGGAGGTTTTTGGCCGTCGGTGGATTTACGTGTTTTCTCTCCCAACGTCGATGCTTTTCACGATGGGTGTTGGGCTTGCGAAAAATATTGAGACAATCTTGGTACTCCGGTTTTTCTGCGGGTTCATCGCTCTGCCGGCGCTTGCCATTGCTGGTGGCTCGATCACAGACATCTGGTCGCCAGATAAGATGGGATTTGCCATGGCTATGTTTTGTCTTGCACCCTTTTTGGGTCCTGTGTTGGGTCCCATTGTAGGCGATTTTGCGGCGCTGAACAAGGGCTGGAAATGGACCATGTGGGTTTCTCTCATGTTTTCAGGTGCTGCTCTTCCGTTTGTGTTGGCACTCCCAGAGACTTACAAGCCTGCGATTTTGGCCAAGCGTGCAAAACTGCGGGGCGTGGACTTGGCGCTCCCGGAGTGGAACGCCGAAACCTTCAAGGCTATTATATTCAACGCCCTTCTTAAGCCCATGAAGATGCTTGTGACTGAGCCAATTGTGGCGATCTTTCTGATTTACATTGCGTTTGTGTTTGCCGTTCTCTTTGGCTTTTTCGAAGCGTTCCCAATCATTTTCTTGACTGTTTACGAAATGAAGCAGGGTGTTTCTGGGCTTCCCTTCCTCTCTGTCGGTATTGGTCTTATGCTCGGGGTGGTGTTTTACACGTACATGGATAAGGTGCACTACTTCCCCAAAAACGCTGATGGAACCCGTGGCCGTCGTGATGAAAATGGACAAATTGTCTGGGACACTCCAGAATCGAGACTCTTCTTGGGACAAGTTGGTGCGGTATGCCTCCCCATTGGGTTGTTCTGGTTAGGTTGGGCATCGAGGCGGTCGGTGCACTGGATCGTGCCCACAATCCTGGGTGCGTTCTTCGGATTTGGACTTATTCTCGTTTTCTTCACCGTGATCTTGTACTTCTCCATGTCGTTCCCGCCATCCAACGTTGCGCTGGCTTTGGCTGCAAACAACTTTTTACGGTATTTGTTAGCAGGAGCATTCCCACTTTTCACAGTTCAAATGTACCAGCGGTTACACATTGACTGGGCCACCTCGCTCTTTGGATTCATTGCATTGGCCATGTTGCCAGTACCATTTGTATTTGGTAAATACGGACCCAAGATGAGAGCCCAATCGAAGTACGGATACGCCGCCTTCTTCAAGCAGCTCGCAGCACTCAAAGCCGCCGCAGCTGCAAAGCAGCCGGCACCAGTAGCCGGTGAAACAGCCACAAACAACACCGCACCAGAGCTGGCTGAACTGGTGGAGAAGGACACGGAAAAGGATACCGCCTACAACGCATAAGCGCTGAGACTTATAGAGTCGCGCACATAATAGATATAATATGGATAGCAAAGTGTAGCATCAGCTTATCGGTGGTGATTGCCCGTGCACTGGCGGTTGCCTCCGGCGGCACTCCCGTGGGGCGACTCCGTCGAGGGTGGCTCCTTCGGAGAACAGCCCCACGCAGTGGCCCCCACGGAGTGGCCTGCGGAGCTCATGGCGAGTACCCGACACCTGTGAGCATTTTCAGCGACGATCACATGGACAAAACCGTCGAAGTTGACCTCTCTGTGGACAGGAACGTGGCTGCGGTGTCAACTGCCGTTAGGATCTGCACCGGGTTGCAGCCATCTGGCGCAGTGCAGCAGCCGACCCGTGCGGGGCCGATCCACGCACGTGATCGCAGATGGAGAGCTGCTTGTTGGCGGTCATGGGTGACGAAAGCAACACGCCACCTGGCAGCACACCCACGCCCAGGCTCGCTCGTCTAGTCTCCTCACCAGTGCACCCATCGGGAGCGAGTTCCCACTCGCTACACCCTTATCGTTCGGCAACCGACTATGGTGCACACCCGTACACCAACGAGATGACATGTCCCGATGCGGTGTTACGCGCCGCCGCACCCCAGCGATGGCGGTGGGTCGATGGAGGGGAGAGACCAACGGACGGCTCGATTTAGCGTGTCCCCCCGCCTTGGCAGTACTGCCCGGCGTCCGGGAGGGTGGAACTAGCACTTGGCCCTCGACTACAACCAGATGCCGTCAATTCCGCCCCCAGTTCCACACGGGTCTCGACTCTGCCTCCTGGGGCACAGCACCCACTGAGGGGAGCACGCGGAGCGTTCCGTCGTTGCAACCGTTTGCCGCACGGCCCGCTAGCGATATTGCGCACTTCGCAGCGCAGCACGAAACGCGCGCATCTGGACCCGCCGCGAGGGACTCGCCAGGGCATTTTTGCGTCTTTGGTCCGCGCGCAGCCGCTAGACGTACGGTGTTTGTGTGTTGCCAGACAGCTTTTGCGGCCATTTTGAGCCAGGCTCGGCCACCCTTCCCCCCCCACATACATGCTATAAAAAGCGGGCCGAGCCCCCCCAAAATTTTTCTCCTGTGTCAGTCCGATCGCCGGATTAACTCTTTGCGCTCCGATAGACTACTCGCACGTATCGCACGCACGGACCGCACCGCACCGCACACACACGTCGCACGCTCTAGCACTTACCGCACCCGCAAGTTCGTATCGCAACCGCGCGCACACCCACACCGCATCCACATCCATACCCACTCTCGCTGCACCAAAAAAAAAAAATGACGCCTGTGTCTGCTCCAGCCACCGACTCTGAGTCTGTGCCCAAGACCACCACATCTAAAAACTACCAAACGGGGACCGCTGGGTCGCATAACTTGGCCAAGGGACTTGAACACCCGGACAAAATTCCGGAATTCAAAGACCCGCTTGCCAAGCGTGAATGGATGCTCCAGCACATGGCCGGCGCGTTCCGCATCTTTGGCCGCAAGGGATACACCGAAGGGTCTGCGGGTCACATTTCCGTGAAGGACCCTGTTGTTCCAGGCACGTTTTGGATCAACCCACTCAACCGCCACTTTTCGCTCATGAAGGCGAGCGACATGGTGCACATCGACATGGACTGCAACGTGCTCCCCACGGGAAACCAGGCGGCGGTCAACGCAGCCGGGTTCCTGATCCACGCGGCCATCCACCGCGCGCGCCCAGATATTGTGGCCGCGTGCCACACCCACTCCATCTACGGAAAGGCGTACCTGAGTTTCGGCAAGCCGCTCGAGATGATCAACCAGGACGTGTGTATTTTGTATAAGCGTCATGTAGTGTTTACCGATTTTGGGGGCATTGCCTTGGACGAGCGTGAAGGCGAGGAAATTGCCAAGGCACTTGGACCGCTGGGCGTGGGGGCCATCTTACAGAATCACGGTCTCTTGACCGTGGGGTCCACCGTGGACCTGGCCGCATACTTGTTCACGTTGATGGAAAACTCGTGTCACGCACAGCTTCTCTGTGACGCTGCAGAAGCAGGAACCGGAGCCAAGAAGATAATCATCCCTGACGACGTGGCAGAGTACACCTGCCACATGAGCGCAGACGAAGAAACTTTGTACGCCGAGTTCCAGCCTGACTTGAAGTACGAGATCGAAATCACTAATGGCGCTTTCTTAAAGTAGGTGGATACCACGCTCAGGGCTCCAGCCTCTACAGCCTCATTCAAAAAGTTTTGTATACTAAAATAAACTCCTAATGATACTACAGCTACGCATTCTTGTCTTTTAGCATACTCGAGGTTGTGCTTTGCCTCCGGCGGTGCTCCCGCAGGGCAACTCCGTTGGGGTGGCTCCCTGCGGGAGGAAGACGAGGCTGGGAGCTAGCGGCCACTGTCACGTAAGAGCCAATCGCCCGGCCGCTCTTTTATTCTCACGTACCGCTCGCTCTCCTGGTGTCTGAGCACCAACACAATAGCTAAGAGCGTGTAAACGTCTTCTGTGATGTACTCGTTCATTTGTTTGAGCACGAATGTCGAGTCTCGTTTGAATCCTTGTAGCTTTTCTCGCCACAGCTTATTGTGTTTGTGGTACACTCCGATTGGCGTGGCTGCGTGCCGTGGAGTGTCCGCATTCAAAATCTGCTCCACCACAGCCGCCGGGTAGCATGCCAGGAGCGCGGCGCGCTGTAGCATCCGTGTGGGCAAACGGTTGGCGTAGGTGAGCAACGGCGAGCTGGGCACAAACTCGTTCCAGGTTGTGCGCTGCGTGGGGGGCGGAATTCCAAACAAGAAGCACAGAATAAGTGGATAGACAACCCCACCAGCAATAGCCAGAACAGCTCCCACTGACGCGTCCAACATCCCGGGCTCGTCGTCGTCCAAAGCCACCATAGAGAACGCACTCACGCCTCGCTCAGACCCCACGGTGCTGGTGCCACAAAATCGCAAGCGTGTGTTCTTGTACACCGTATCTGTGTACGGGCACAAGTTGTTCTCGATCACCACCACAGTGAAGTTGCGTCCCGCATCATCTGCGTCCGGCTTGAATTGAAGGACAAATCGGCGACAGTGGCGACCAAAGAGCCAGCTCGAGGCAACTGAGCAGTACTCGTAGGAGCGGCCGTCGCCCTGGGTCCGACGAATCGACAAGTGCTGGGTGAACGATGGAGGGGTCCGAACGCTTTCCAAGAGAGGATAAGTGGTGGATTTAAGGGATCCGCAGCTGTTGTACTCGTGGAGAGACGGTTCGTCCGCAAACACTTTGAAGCCTTGGAGAAGACCAAACGCGCTGTTTTGCTTCGCAATCTCATACGTGTGCTCGGTGCTGTACAAGCTCAGAGGATGGCCAAAGTAGAGCATGCGGTGGAGAATACCGGTTGATTGTGTCTGTGTCATTGGTATCCACAATACATAAAATAACCCTCTGGCCGGACCACAAATACACAGAAAGTGAAGCAGAGCCACGATCAAGTAGTCCTGATCAAGCACCACTGTTTACCAGCCCAGTCGCAGGTTCGTAAGGCGGTTCTCCGAAGGAGGCTCCTCGACGGAGTCGCCCTCGCCGGGAGGCGCCGCCGGAGGCACACGCCGAGGGATGTGTGAGTACACGGCCTGGGGCCGGCTCCTGTAAACTATGCATTTCTATGTAGTGTTCTTCTTATGCCGAAGATGGCCAGCTGTGCTGGGACACCTACTTTTTGTCTTTCTCCTTGTGTAGCTTCCGTATCTTCTTAGCCCAGTTTTTCACGTCTTTGTCGTACACGCCCTGTTCCACGCCCTTTAGGAATGGGTCATCGAGCATGTCCCACGGCGCCTTTCGTAGCGTGTCGTCCTTGATGAGGCACGAGTCGATCAAGTCGCAGAGTTGTGGGTCGTATTTTTGCTTTGTCACTGGGTTCTTCAGTCGCGTGAGACTTGGTGGCGTTTCGTTCACGATCCGCTGGAGGAGATCGAGGATTCCCTCCGGACACTTTTGTGGCGGGCGCTTCTTTTTCTTGTTCGCCGTGTTTGTTTTACTTTTATGGGTGGGTCCCAAATCCGTGGCGTCCGATGCACCCTTATGTCCGTTGACAACGGCTGCTGCCGCGGCCGCGTGTGCTCCTGTGAGAGTGGCAGCTGCCGCAGCAGCAGCTGCAGCGCCGCTGGGCGAAAGGGTTAACTTTCCACCCATACTCTCGTCCGTCTCTCCACCCAGCTCCAGATCACACAGCTCGCTATCTTCGTCGTCCTCTTGCCACACCTGGTTTCCGCTGGCCAACTCTATCAACATGATTCCGATCAGCCACACGTCGCTCTTGATGCCGTAGTGGCCACCTTGGATCCGCTCGGGCAGCATGTAGTAGGATGTCCCCACAAACGTGTCAGCCATCCCCAAAGTTTTGAGTTCACGCAGCACGCCAAAGTCGCAGAGTTTGAACTCTCCGCGGTGGTTCATGAGCACGTTTTGCGGCTTGATGTCCCGGTGCACAATCTTGTGGGTCTTGTACAAATATGTGAGACCCAGAAGCATCACGTATGTGAGTTTCTTTAGTACTACAAGGGGGAGTTGCTTATTTTCACAAAGCGGGAGGATTTTATCGAGGGAGCCGCAGTTGCAGTACTCCATGCACATGACAATTGTGTTGTTATTTGAGATGAATGCCCCGTAGAACTCGATGATGTACGGAGACTGGCACTCGTGGAGAATGCGGAGCTCTCTGATGATTTGTGTTTGTACCATTGCCTTCAGGTCGATGTGGATGATCTTTTTCGCCATTGTTCTCTGGGTGGGCACGTGGAGAATCTTCAGTACTGTGCCCAGGTTCCCGTGTCCCACCATTTTGAGGGTGACCAAGTCACTTGAGTTGAGCCGAATCGTGGACGTGGTGGAGAGCGGTGAGTTGATGTACAGGTCCTCAAGAAGCGGAGACGACTCGATATTGAAGGAGAGCCGCTGCGCAGACGCTGAGTTCGCTGACAGAATCGACGACGGGATCGACGTCACGGATCGCGTCGGAGAAATCAGCGAAATCACCGTCTGCCGCTTGCGCGACACAAACTGCGGCGTGAACTGTGTGTGCAGCAGCAGCAGTATCCCCGCACCGCTGCCGCTGCCGCTAGTGGCGGATGTGGTGGATGCAGTGGATGTGGTGGAGTTTGAGGAGGCAATCGATGCTAGTGAGCTGGGGTATCCCCCGCCTCCGCCTCCGCCAACAGCCACGCCTCCGCTCTGGCTCGATAGCCCTAGCACCAGCGCACTGGCACTGAGCAGCGACCCCAAAGCCTGTGGGATATGCGAAATCGATGGCTGCGAGGAAGATTTACTAATTTCGAGCCCGGAAAACTGGTTCAAAATGGCGTTGGCCGCAACACTGCCGGCTGTTCCAGTAGCCCCAGAGCTCGCGGATGAACCCGATGGCAGACCAGACAGCAGCAGGTGGCCGTGGCTATGGGTACTACTCGAAGAATGGCTCGCTACATGGGTTGAGTGGGCGGCGGTATGGCTCGAATGACCAGGAACGACGCCGTGGGTGTGGGAGTGGCCGTTGCCGCCCTGAGCGTTCAAGTCCAACGTAACATTGACCCGCTTGTCCGGACGCAAGCGATTGCGCTTCTCGGTCAAAGATAGCGTGTTGTGTAGGCCAAGAGACTCCTCAGAGGGAAGCTTCGATAGCACAGGAGACTCGGAAAGAGAAAGCTGTTTAAAGTTTTTGCGCTTGAGCGTTTTCGCCTGGAGAATCGAATCGCCCGGCGGTATGGGCGGGAGCTCCTTATCTTTCTTGGTGAGGGACTTGCGGGACCCGAGCGACGATGACGATAAGTTGTTGTGGTACATCGCGGTCACGGAGAGATCGGGCTGGCCACTGAGCGATTTGAGCTGGCCACTGAGCGATTCGAGCTGGCCACTTGTGTGTTTTGTGTTGGCCCTACTGCGTGGCACCTGCTGGCTTCTTGGGGACTCCTAGGTTCGGTCTGTACGCAGGGCAAACTCCAGAGCTATAACCTCGTGTATAGTCAAGTGTGCGGGGGTGTGAGAGACTGTGGGAGCTTGCTCCTTGTGTATGGGCGCGGAGCCTGGAGAGTGTGGTCTGGGGGTGCGAGAGCCGCTGAAGGAACGTGTCGCGCTCTGGTGCGCTATGTGGCGGATAGCTCTGCGTGGAGTCGCAGCAGCTGTGGATGGTGAGTGCCTCAAGGATGCGCGGCGTGTGAAGGGTGACTTCTGCTACGCTGCTACTACGGCTGCCTCGTCTTTTCCCGTCTTATCGTGTTGGCCTCAGTAATTTTTTGACCGCACTAGCGCTACTGCACACATTCCCCACGACACCAAAAACGACACATCTCCACTCCTGCACCCACAAGCCTGCCTAAATGGCTGCGAATGCCGTTCGCAGCCGTCGTGCCTACCGCTCGTGTGCTCGGCCGCCTACAGACTTGTTTATGAAACGTGTAATGTACAATGGATGTATATACTACAGATAAAGTCCCTGGGCGAGACGAGCGTGCTCCGGCCGGCGAATGGCTATAGGGGTTGGCGGTTGCCTCCGGCGGCGCTCCCGCGGGGCAACTCCGTTGGGGGGCCTCCCTTCGGAAGAACAGCTCCACGCAGTGGTCTCCACGAAGTGGCCCGAGCGGAGCGGACAGTGTGCCCCCGGCCACGTCCCACACGACCCCAGCGTAGCTTGACGTGAATGGTGGAGGCATGCTTACTGGATGTTTTGCTGGGCCGCAGCGATCGCGTTCTGCATCTCCTCCACAGCTCTATTATTGGCCGCTTGTGCCTGCTGTGCCTGCTGGAACCTCGCCTGTTGTTGTTGCTGTTGCTGTTGCTGCTGCTGTTGCTGGACCATCGCGTAGTGCTGCTGCGCAAGTGCCTGGTTGTACTGTGCTTGTGCGTACTGCTGCTGCATTCCTGGCTGTGCTTGCTGTGGGTGTTGTGGCGGCGCTGGCTGTGCTCCGTAGGTTCCGAAGGGGTTCATCATCGCGATCGGGTCGCTTCCCCCCGCTGTCACGAGCGGTGGCCCGCCTTGTGCCATCATATGCTGCTGCTGCAACGACGCTGCTGTCTGCGCACCGGTGCCGCTACTGCCGTTGCCGCCGCCGTTGGCTGGTCCAACTAATGGGATATTGTGCAGCTGGTGTTGGGCCAGCACATTGTTCAACTTCTTCTTGCGGTTACGGCAGCTCAGGCACACCTTGTGGCGGCCTACTTCCATGGGCTCCAATGTCTTGGCACAACGGTTGCAGTTGCCCAACTTCTCCAAGTTTGTGCGCCGGATCTTGTCGTTTTCCCGGCACCGCTGGCACACTTTGTAGCTGCCGTTTCGGTACTTTTCCTTGCCGTTCGTCCCCGAGTCACCTGCACCATTACTGGAGTTGGAGGTTTTGTCGTCTCCAGTGATGATCGACTCGTCGAGCGGCCCGCTGCAGTGAACGCAGCGGCCCTGTGCTGCTCGATTCGCCTTCCTTGTGCGCAAGCTTTTCCGGCAGCTCGGACAAAGCACAAAGTTCTGCTGGTCGGCAGGGATAGTGACTCCACACCGACGGCACGCACCACTCTTGTCCTTTGTCTTTTTCTGCCACCGTCTAGACCGCTGTCTCTGTAAGTCCCTGCAGTGCTGGCAGAGCTTGAAGATTTTCGGTTCTGCGAGCGGCTTGATCCCGCCCTGGGCCGCGTCGTGTGTATGTGGGATGATGATTGGCTGTTCAAACTCCTTTTTGCACCGCGAGCACGGTGTCCGGAGCACTTGGTTGGCACTATTTGATGCGAGTGAGTTGGCGAGCGCGTTGCTGAGCCCGTTGGTCCCGTGGCTGTGTCCGTTCCCGTTTTCGCCTGTTTCTGCCGCAACCGTGCCGTGGCCGTTGACGTTGCTGTTGCCGTTGCCAGTGCCATTGCCGTTACCGTTGCCATTGAGGGTGCCGCTCCCAGCGGCTCCTCCTGCTGCTCCAGCAACCGACCCGCCGACTCCTGCGCCCGCCACTGCTGCGGAAGACGGGGTGGCGGTTGTGCCTATGAGACCGCCGTTTCCGGTGATCACCTCGCGCTTGACGCCACCCACCGGTCTCTCTTCGTTCACAATCTGCTGCTGGATGTGGAGCGGCGGAATAGGCGCAACAAGCTCCGACCCGGCCCCGCTCACCCCGTTGCCGCCACTGGCGACACTCGAGGGCTTCGAGTCTGCCCCAGTGCCCGCACCTAAAGCAGAGGTGGCCGATTTATGAGATCCGCCCATAGGCAATATGCTGGAGCTGTTTGCCGTTCCGTAGAACACCGGCTGTGTGCCCGAGCCGTTGTGCTGGAGGAGCCCTGCTGCAGCTGCCGCCGCGGGCGAGTTGAGCTGTTGCTGGAGAAGCGGCTGCGAGAGAATCGAGTGTGCACCGCCCTGTCCCGCAAACGAGCTGCCTGCGTGAGCCTGGGTCTGTGCCTGTGCCTGTGCCTGTGCCTGTGCCTGTGCCTGTGCCTGAGCCTGAGCCTGGGCGTGAGCTTGAGCCTGGGCGTGGACCTGAGCCTGTACTTGCATGGCTCGCACCTGCTGCTGCTGCTGCTGCTGCTGCCTCGGATCAGCAAGAAGGGCCTGGGCGGTGGCGATGGCTGGATTTGAGGGGTTGGCTAGATCGTACTGGTCCTTGCCGTTAGATGCGATCTGGGAGAGTGTGGGCATGCGGTTTTGTCCGCTGAGCTGCGAGTCCAAATGGGACTCGACGAGAAACTGCTGGTCCATCATAGAAGATCAACTGGTTGTGGACTCGTGTGCAGATGATATGCGGTCACGCTTGGGTTGCGGTTTCTTGGCTGGTCCGCGCTGCGTGAGACTTCGTGCTGCTAGCCTGGAACTGGCCGTGTTTAAGCGCGTACTTGTCTACTGCTGCCCGAGTAAGAGTAGACTGGGGTCTGCAAAAGGATCTGGGGGGGAGAGTTTTGTGTGGGGCGCTGTTATGTTGCTGCAGAGCTCGCTTTCTGGTGTTGTGGGTTTCTCGTCACGTGTGTCGTGGTTATGAATCCCGGCGGCCGGTTGGGAACGAGGGTTTTGAGCTGTATATATAAGGGGGCCCGCTGGCGGCGCGCCCCCCACCATTGCGAGTCGTGCGCCGGCTGTAGCAATTTTCTCATCGCTACGTCATTGCTGCGGCGTGTGCAGGCGCGTTTCTGGAGCGCGAGCGGGCGGGCCGCACCGCCTGTTTCCGGGGGCGCATTGCTGGTTTGTCTCGCGGCGCCTGCCCTTCGTTCGTAGAACACTCAGGTGGGTGCACGTGTAGCGCTGAGGGTGGGTCCGGCGACTGTGGTCGGCGCTCACTCGCACCCCTTCAGTGCTCGTGCTGCTCGTTCTGCTCTCGCTGCTATCGCCGCGCGCAACTCCTGCAGGCCCTCCTGCGTCCTTCTATTGTTTGCTCTCGGGCCACACCCGCACACCCGCAGCGAGCAAGCATCTTGTCCCGTTGGTATGCTCGCTGCTGGCGCGCCGGAGGTGTCTGCTTCCCCGTCAGAACGGTGATTTCACAGCACGCGCGTGGGAAGGAGGGGAGGTCGGACCTGCCCGGCATGCCCTGGCTTGCTCGGTTGCTGCGCGCACAAGAGGGGACGAGCATCGCGCGCGTGTTCGCAAACCTTATCGCTAAAACAACCCGAGAATGGCTGCGCAGCAACTACAAGTCCGGTGATGTCTTCCGTCCTGCACCTCCTGCTGCGCAGCGATCCGGGCCAGATTGGCCCACAGCGAGGCACACGAGGGTGGGGCAGCTGGAATCGAGCTCGACTTGGCGCGGGGGGACGAGCTCCAGGGCGCGGAGACTGCGGCCGATTTTGCGAGCCAAACGCGACCTTGGCGTCTATGCCAGCCGATCTAAGTATAGCCAAGGACAGTGGTAAACAGCCAGGGCTCGCAAACAATTGGTCCCCGACACGCTGCGGTGATGTCACTGCTAGCAGCAGACGATAAACAAAGCGTGGGTGCAGGCAAACGCACACCACACGCACGGGGCAGTGTGAGTCGCGGCCAACGGTGCCATCTATAGCAAGCTCCGTCCAGCGGTGTCCCTGGTTCTGGAGCTGCACGGGGCACGTCACACCGCATCGAGGCAAGCTGACAAAAACGTTTCGATCGGCCGGGGCTACTAGCATGAACCTCGCAGCCGCTTTTTGGTACTCATCGCTCTCCGGAGGGTGGTGCTGATCTCCGAAGGAGCCACCCTCGACGGAGTCGCCCCGCGGGAGCGCCGCCGGAGGCAGCAAGGGTCCTGTCGGGTCCGCTCCGCTCGGGCCACTTCGTGGAGACCACTGCGTGGGGCTGTCCTCCCGGAGGGAGCCACCTCGACGAAGTCGCCCCGCGGTAGCGCCGCCGGAGGCAACTGCTTGTGACAGAGACAGCAACGGCCCTGCGGGTGCACGCTGCCCGCTCCGCTCGGGCCACTTCGTGAAGACCACTGCGTGGGGCTGTCCTCCCGGAGGGAGCCACCTCGACGGAGTCGCCTCGCGGGAGCGCCGCCGGAGGCAACTACGTGTAACAGAGGCAGCAAGGGCCTACCGAGGCGTGTCCGCTCGGCGGGCCGCTTCGTGGGCTTTTCTCCAAAGAAAACATCTTGGCGCAGTTTCCTTGGAAGCACCACGTCTCGGACATTCCCTCGGCCGCCTCTGCTCTCTACGGGGCCAGGCCGCTGCTGTAGCTCTACAACTCTCTGCTCTAGGTGTCCATTGGTGTAGTTTCTATATACAGGATTATCGCCACCACTCTACTCAAACCTCCGCTTGTACAAGATCTGTCCCACTTCGCCTAGTCTGTAAGCGCCAAAGCCGAAGAGAAGCACCCCCACGCCCTTGAGCGACTTTTGCCACCACAACGGGTGCTTTTTGAGGTCGATTTTGCCATCTTTGCCTGCGAACGGCATGCTGGAGTTGAGAAACGCGCCGCCGCCAAACGCAAACACTGACAGGATCGCCGTGCATGGAAGGCAGTCTGTTTGCGGGAGGTCGCGCGCCGGCGGTGGGTTGAACACGGAGAGGATGTTGGACATGGCGTGGTCTCCTGCTCCACTGCCGGACCTCTTTGCTTCCTCCGCGATGCGCTTCTGTTGCGCTCCCCCCGATGTTGGCGTCACGTGACGCGACATGGCAGTGATCGGAGCCCTCCCCGATTCGAAGAGCAAGCCGGACCCCTAGCCCACTACAGTAGACATGGTACCGATATCGATGGTTAATGCGGGCGTATTATGGAGATGTAGTCCACGCGCTGCAGCATCTGTAGCTGCGGCTGCTGCGAGAGCGCCGGCGACAGCAAGGACAGGGCGGCTTGCGCACCCTGCGGAGGCCAACACCGGCTCAGCGTCGGCAGCAGTGCCTGGTTGTGCGCTAGGTGGTGGTGCCACCCGGGGCTACTCTACGCAATATAATTACCAGTATGTGCCACGGGGACCAGGAGGGGCGTACCAAAACTACCTCCCGCGCAAAACTTCGTGGGGTAAGCGGATCCTCTATGCTTTGGGAGCGCTCACGGTGGCAGGGGCATACGCGTACTACGTTTGGTGGCCCAAACACACGTTCCCGCCATCTGTAGCAAAAATCTTACGGAAGGGACTCTGGGCAGAGTCGGATAAAGGAGAAAATGATTTCCAATTGGCACTCAAGTACTACGTAGAAGCGTTGCAGCACTGCGACGAGCTCAAAATGGACCCGCTCACAGACGAGTACACGGGGATCCAGTTGAAGGTGGGCGAGATGTTTGAGCGGCTCGGAATGGTGGAGGACGCCGCGTTCATATACAACGAGGTGGCCACTTTGTATTTGAAGGTGTTGACGCTGCCGCACGGCTCTGTAGAGGGCAAGCGGGTCAAGGACCGCGAGCACAGGGCACATTTGATCCAGAAGGACTTGCGGTTGGCGATTAAGTTGGTGGAGTTGAATAGATCCAATCCGCAACTCTGCAAGGCTATTTTGATCACTCATTTGTTGATAGCGCAGGATGAGGTACAGAAGAAGTTGGGAGGCATGGGTTTGCTCAGTAACGCCGTGGTGGGTGCTACTGGTACTGCTGGTGTTGGGGCTAACTCTACGCCTGCCACCGGTGCAGCAGTGCCAGGTTTGCCAGGCTCCCAAGACATTCCAGCCGCTCCAGACGCTCAAGCCATTGCAGGCTCGCCAGGTGCTGGCTCTGGGCCCTACGTCGCGTCCCTTGAGAAAGACACCATCTCGCTCACATCGCCCTCGGGAGAAGTCGCCACCATCACTAAAAACCCGCTCGCCTGGCATCCGTTTGCGGACGAGTTCTTCAACGCCATGGACCTTCTCGCCACCATTTGCATCGCCACCGGCGACTTGAGTATGGCCACCAAGGTAAAGGTGTCCATGACCGAGTGGATGATCCTAGCTGACTGTGAGGCCCACAAAATCGTTCTCAGCCAGTGCAATCTCGGCTCGCTTCTTTACCTTCAGGCTGAGGAGTTTGAGGCTCGCGAGATAGCCATCTCCAGAGGCAAGGCCCAGGGCGAGAAGGAGGTGCTTGCGCGTGAGCTTGAGGCTGCAGTGGCTTCGAAGGAAAGATGCGTCTCTCTAGCCATCAAACTGTACGAGTCGGTGCTCGAATTTGCAAAGAACTTGCCCGCGGATTACGCAGCCGAAAACCACGTTGTAGGCGAAACAGTGGCATTGGCAACGTACGGCTTGGGTGTAGTGCACTTGCACTTGGGAGAGTACCAGGACGCGGAACGGTTGCTCCGCGAAGCACGGGTGCGGTCGAAGGCATGTTCGTACACAGACTTGCTTCACGACATCGAGCGCGAGTTGGGCAAGTTGTTCAAGGAGAAAGAAGAGCTAGCCAAAAACGGAGGAAAACGAAAGGATTCTAAAAACTTGTCGGACATAGAAATGGCCATCCACATGAACAAGGAAGCCTAGGTGGGGTTGGTTGCAGCTTCTCCGCCTTCGGAGAACAGCCCCACGCAGTGGCCTCCACGGAGTGGCCCGAGCGGAGCGGACGCACATGCACCCGGCGAGTCCCTAACTTCTACAGAGGACGGCTGCCTTCGGAGGACAGCTCCACGCAGTGGCCTCCACGGAGTGGCCAGCGGAGCGTGTCGCGTACGACGGGGCTGTAAGATCGCAGTTGTCTCCGGCGGCGCTCCCGCGGGGCGACTCCGTCGAGGTGCCTCCTTCGGAGAACAGCCGCGAGCTGCTAGCTTTCCCTCTCGTGCGCCAGTGGGCTCCCACATCCCATATGTATATAGTGAAAACTCGCAAGTAACTAATCTGTAATCGGCCCGCGCTGTCGGCTTAGTGTTCAATGCCTACAAGACTACACCTGCGTGCCTGGTCGTCGTGGTCCGCTGTGAGCAGTAGTTTTGCAGCCATTTCACCACGCTGCCATGCCACCGCACGCGGGCAAGACTCCCGCAGTCTGTTCGTGTTCTGAGAGGCGCTACATGGTACAAGGAAGATACGGCTACGGCACGTCAAAACAGAAGAAGGCACAGTGCATACTAGGGACGCTCACCCTAGAGCACCTCAAGGAGCGAGCCGGCCGCGAGGTAGCTCCTTCGGAGAACAGCCCCACGCAGTGGCCCCCACGGAGTGGCCCGAGCGGAGCGGTCGCATATGCACCCGGCGAGAGCCACCCGATGAGACTCAAACTTCTACAGAGAGTGCAGTGCCTCCGGCGGCGCTCCCGCGGGGCGACTCCGTCGAGGGTGCCTCCTTCGGAGAACAGCCCCACGCAGTGGCCTCCACGGAGTGGCCCGAGTGGGGCGGACGCAATTGCACCCGGCGAGACTCAATCACAGAGAGTGCAGTTGCCTCCGGCGGCGCTCCCGCGGGGCGACTCCGTCGAGGGTGCCTCCTTCGGAGAACAGACCCACGCTGGGGGTAGCACACGGGCGCTGGCGCGTGTTTGAGAGGCCCACCCAGAGAAGGGAATCTCCTGCACAGAACGCGGGCCTGCACCGTCGAAAAAACACGTAGGGCGTGAAATTTCCAGCGGCCTGTTTGGAGAGGCCAGAGCACGCAGCAGCTACGCCCACACATCACCATGGTTGTCTTAGCAGCATCGATCTGCACGCGTGGCGGGAAGGCGCTTCTTTCGCGCCAGTTCAAGGACATAAATAAGGACCGGATCACCGCGCTTCTTGCCAATTTCCCCAGTCTCATTTCGAGCTCGGGGCTGCAGAACACCACTGTGGAGGACGAGCTGGTGAGGTATGTTTACCAGCCGCTCGAGGAGTTTTACATCATTCTTCTCACCTCCAAGAACTCCAACATCTTGCAAGACATTGACACGTTGCACTTGTTTGCTCTGACTGTGAGCAATTTGGTGCGCCTGGTGGACGAGCGCGAGCTCTTTGAGAATGCGTTCGAGATCTTGCTGGCGTTCGACGAAATCATCAACTTGGGCTACAAGGAGAACCTCACCTTGAGCCAGGTGCAGACTTTTATGGAAATGGACAGTCACGAGGAGAAAATCCAGGAAATCATCGAGCGTAACAAGGAGATGGAGGCCACCGAGGAGCGCAAGCGTAGGGCCAAGGAGATCCAGCGTAAGGAGTTGGCTAGAAAGGCCATGGAGCGTTACGATGGCGCCGCGCTTTCCGCTGGTGGTGCTGGTGGTGCCTATGGCGGCTATGGCGGCGCTGCAGGCACTGGCGCGGGCTATGCTCAGCAGCAGGCCCAGTACGACTCGGGCGCTGGTCCAAGCTACCAGTCGAGTACGTTCGAAACCGAGAGTGCTGGCCCGAGCCACGGTGGCGGCGTTCTTGGCGGCAGAGGACCGGTGAGAGGAGGCGGCTTGCAGTTGGGTAAGAAGGGCCCACTGAGAGGCGGAGCAGCAGCAGCAGCAGCAGCAGCAGTAGCAGTAGGAGGTAGCGCGGGCGAGCCGCTTCTCACGCAAGCGCAGCCTCAGTTCAAGCACCACGCGCCGCTAGCGAGTGCATCTGCAGGTGCATACGGCGGCGGTAGCAGTGCGTACGGCAGCTCGGTGTCTGCACTGCCAGCGCCGTCGGCAGCAGCCAAAGTGCCAAACAACGGCATCCTCATCACAATCAACGAAAAGGTATCCGCGACGATCGGACGCGACGGCTCGATTGCCCGCTCCGGCGTCAAGGGAGACCTCAAGTTGCGCATAAACAACGCGGCATACGCGCACTCCAAGATCCTCTTCAAGCCCTCAGGCAACAAATCTGTGCAGTTCAAGGCGCGTCCCGACGTGGACATGCGTCTTTTCAATACCTCTTCTATTGTGGCGCTCAAGGACCCGTCCAAGTCGTTTGCGGCCAACGACCAGCTGCTCGACGTGTTGCGCTGGCGTGTGGCCGGCAAGGAGGACGACTCGTCGTACCTCCCGCTTGTATTCACCGCGTGGGTCAACGTGAATGACTCCGGAGTGGCTGACGTGACGCTAGAGTACGAGCCGACGGAGTCATACGTGGCTCTGCACCCAACCCAGGACACCCTCGATAATGTGCGCATACTCGTGCCAATCCAGCTGCACGATGTGCACTTGCAAAACGACCCGGAGGGCGTATCGTACGACGTGACGGAAGAGGGCGTGGTGTTCACAATCGACTCGATCGCACTCAACCAGGACGGAGACGGACTGGGCTCGTTCGAATTCCAAATCCCCGCCAACGACGAAGACGAGCTCTTCCCATTGGAAGTGCACTTTGACGTGACAAGAGAAGGCTTGGACGACACAGACCGCCTGTTGGGAGGAGTACAAGTGTTGGATGTTGTGAGCACGGGAGAGGACGAAGAGTCGTTGCCGTTCGATCTCCACTCGCTGCTCGTGTCGGACGGCTACCTGGTGGTCTAGCTACAGCATATAGTAGAATGAGATTTGTTTTAGAGTATGTACAGCGCACCCAATGGCGCTCAGCCGTAGCCCGTAGACCTGCGTTTCCTGTCGCGTTTGCTACGGCCACGGAGCTCGCTCCAGCGGCGGCGTCTAATTGTGCTCCTTGCGGCGCTTCCGCGGGGCAACTCCGTTGGGAGAATAGCCCTCCGCAGGAGCCTCCACGGGGTGGCCTAGCGGAGCGGACGCGTATACCCCCGGCAGGGCTGCCAGCTCTGATAGGCCAGGCGTTGGGAGAACAGCCCTCCGCAGGAGCCTCCAGGGGTGGCCTAGCGGAGGGGACGCGTATGCCCCCGGCAGGGCTGCCAGCTCTGATAGGCCAGGGGTGGTGCCTCCGGCGGCGCTCCCGCGGGGCAACTCCGTTGGGGAGTCTCCCTTGCGGGAGTGCAGTGTGGATCTTGCTCACAAGCGGAGAGTAACCCCCGCAAGGGCGATCGAGAACCGCACGCCTAACTTGTACTGGATGTTCAAGGCGTCCAAGTCGCGGCGCACTTTTTGGCGTGGATCAAAGTCGCCGCCAGTGCTCTCTTTGACGTGGTTCACCACCACGTTGAGGTTTCGGAGCGGCTGTGTTTGCGCATCGAGCCTGTTGCACTCGCCTGCGAGCACCTGGAGCTCCTTTATGAGGTGTACTGGCATCAAGTGGCCGTAGAGCTCTGTGTTACTTCGTGACAGGCATGAAGAGCACTCGATCACGATCGCTCGGAGCCGGCCCAGGAGCACGAGTGGTGCTACGTATCGCCAGATGTGCAAGTTGTATGTGGAGTGCGACACAATATCAGACTCAAAGTCGCCAAAGATGAGCACGCACGGTCCTCCCGTTTTATGTACCTTCGTTAGTATGCCCTCTGTCTCTCCCGCAACAACAGCGTCTAGTGATGCGGTTTCGTGCCTGGGCGCTTCTCCAGCGGCCCCAGCGGGCACCTGTAGTGAGCTTGTCGCTGTTGCTAGCGCAGCCGGTACCGTCTGGCCCAAGTGGGCCAGATCGGCGTCTTGTTTAATCGAGATGCCTTCCTGAGCGATTGGCGTCCCCTGCTGCTCGTTCGCGGTCGCTGCTGGCAGCGCCTGCTTGTGCGTGACGCTGGACAGCGGTATTTCTGCCTTGTATGTGATAAGAAACGCCGACGACTCGTACATTTCCTCGCCGTCCGCTGTTTCTGTCCGCTCCGCATCATCGCCGCTGACTGGACTCGACAGCAAGGTTGCCAGACGGGCCGAAACCAGCGGCGCTGGAGTGGGAGTACGAGTGCGCACGGGTGACCTCGGCTGGTACCCGGCGGAACACAAGTTGTTTTTGATCTTGCCGTGCAGAAGGGCAAACATGCTCACCTCAAAGTTGTCGCCGACGCCAAACGGCTGGCCAAACGGCTGCAGTACGAGATTTATGATTTTGAACGACGGCATGTTAGGCCAAATGACTCCGTTGAAAATGTGGTCTTGGAGCGCCGAGATGGTTCGTTCGGACCCCATAACCGCTTTCGTTGGCGGGGCCACTCCCCCCGCCACCGGCTTTACACGTATTCCTGCCGAATTGATTGCAAGTGCCGAGATGTGGTCGAGGTGCGGATGTGTGATGAGATAGTGCGCTAGGTTGTCAAAAATGCTGTATGCGAGCTTGAACGGCAGCACCGTCGTCCGGGCCATCCCTGTAGCTCCAGATACGGTCAGGGCAGCCGCCTCCGATGGTAGAGCGCCCTCCATGTGCCTGAAGGGCGCCACCACTAACTTGGGATCCACGTACTCTTCCACGGACAAACTATCCGGGTACAAGTGTTCGAGCCGTGAACACGGCGTGTCCGAGCTCTGCTCGTGGTGAATTATCTCGCTAAGCGCATACAAGCCGGCTCCGGCGTCTACACACACAAGTTGGTTGTGCAAGTTTTGGCGCACTATGTCGGCGTACGAGATGTGCGAAGGCTTGAGCAATAGCGCACATGTCACGCCCTCTATGGGTCCGCCCGACGTGCCTAGAAACGTTATGTCGAACATGGGTGGGAAGCGGGCTGTGTTCTGGTGTGTATCGAGCTCTCTGCGGTACTGTCACTCTGCGTACCGATGACTCTGCGATGCCGTTCTTTACGGGCCGTTTGCTCTTGTACGAAAGTAGCGGCTTGAGGCGCCTGCGCAAATGGAAACGACAGTCAATTGTGTGCGGGCACAGGAGGCTGCTGGCGTGTCTCCAAGGTGCTCGCTTTTCGCTAGGTGATGCCCGGTGTGGGGAAAGCGACTTCAGATGCGGACACGCCGTGGGGGGGATACAAACACGGCAAACGCGACAAACAGTCAATGCACAGTCGATGCTAGCGCGACAACAACGTGGACAGCAAAAACCACGCTAAACAAACACTCGGAAGGGCGATGGGTTCCGCCGTATCAAACTCCGAGCCGGGCTACGCACTTCTTATTATACACTGCTGAGCGCCCCGAAAATTATTTATATAGCGACCTCAAATGCTTGCTGCACTGCGGGAAACTGCGCGGCAAGCGAGCGAGACCCGGGTCTGCGCACCGCAGAGGTTTCCGAGTCCCCCCGCGACAAGCCCTTAGTAGTGCACTTTCCCGCTGCGCAATCCGCTCCATTTGCGTCTCGCGGCCCGTGGTTCCACTTCACGGAAGCACCACCCGCAAGTCCACCATCCACCTTCGCACTAAACACCGTCCGCCGGCGCCTGCTCCACCGCGCCCTCGTGTCGCAGCCGCCACGCGCTTTAGCTGCACCCTCGCTATCGCAGGGCCCAGCGAAAATTTACTTTAGTGCCTCACAAAGACCCCTCAGAGCAGAACCTGCTGCCGCTGCTGCTGCTTCCGCGCGCGCGCACGCAGTGCGTCTGCAAGAGAACGCATGCAAAGAGGCTGTGATTGGCGGGCGATGTTCTATCGCGGCAGCCCCTATTGGGGCGCCTTTGTTTATGGGAACCTTCGCAGCCATTGCCAGCCAATGAGCGCTGGGGTGGACGGCGCACAGGCAGAAGGGCAAATAGGGGGACAGATGGAGGGCGAATGGGAGATGGTGGACGAATGGGGGACAGAATGTGGGAGACAGGGGGACGGGGGACGGAAGGTGAACGACGGGGAACGGGGAACGGAAGGTGGACGATGGGCAGACGCTTCCGGACGGAACCGCCGCTGAGCCGGCCCCGCGGAGCGACTGGGAGCCACGACACTCACACTGCCACACTACCCCGCCCAATAAGCTTTGGTCCCTCAAACGATCTGCGATCTTATCTCTTCGCATTGTTCGCGTTCATGTCTTGGAACCAGCGTTCGACACGCGGAAGCCGCACGACAGTACATCCCCCGTAACTGCGGGAGGTGCAGGCCAGATCCCCAGCTACGTAGACCGCCGGGCCACCCAGCAGGACGATGGTGGAGCACTGCCATTTGCGGAAGTGGAGAGCTGCGGCATATCGCCGAGGCGACTCAGCCGTTTCGCGTCAGCCATGCATTCGGCGGCTTCTAGAAGCCTGGGCATCGAACGATCCACCATGCAATGGCTCTTTTCCATGCGCACCCATCCACACACCCGTCGTAGCGGTGGTGTGAGCGTGCAAAGGACATCCCCCAGGGTCTTGGCACCCGCAAGCCACCGCGGGGGGCTATTCTCCGGAGACTCCTCTATGGACTCGCGGGAGCGCCTCCGGAGGCTATTGTGAGAGCACGGTCATCGGACCCTGCCGGGGCGCGTGCGTCCGCTCCGCTCCGCTCTGGCCACTCCGTGGAGGCCACTGCGTGGGGCTGTTCTCCCGAAGGGAGGCTTCTGAGAGTGTAGTCCTGGTGACCCTGCCGGGGGCGCGTGCGTCCGCTCCGCTCAGGCCACTCCGTGGAGGCCGCTGTGTGGGGCTGTTCTCCCGTAGGGAGGCTCCTCAACGAAGTTGCCCCGCGGGAGCGCCGCTGGAGGCACCCGCGAGCCAGCACGTTTTTAGCTATCTGCCCCATGGAGCTCACCAAAGTGACTTTTTTTGCACTGCTCCGGAGTCTCAGTGTCTGCGCTGCCTTCTCGGTGCCTAATGGCAGTGAGCTTATGGCTGGAATGCTCTCCTCCCAGCAATGGCTGCGAATTTAGTGCGCGCTCACTACGCTGGCCCGAGCAACGGCCAGCGGGCGTGCAGCCGGTGATCTGAGCGCCTGTACTTCACTGTGCTGTCCTTCTCAGCAATCGTAGGCCTGTAGCACCGACATAACGTCTCGTATGGAGCCGCAACAGGGGAAGTCCGTAGTCAAGATTACGCTGCTTCATAGCTGTCTACCCAGCATATGGGCAGCACTGTTGGGAGAAACTCAAGAGGTGAGGCTGGTTCCATGCACACCTGAACGTATACCTTACGGGAGTGGCCAGTGGGCGCTCTTCGTCCTTGCTGCCCGCTGACGAATATCCTAGTCTGTGTTTTGGCTGAATACGCTTTGCCCTTGTCGCAGCTCGCGCAGACTGTGTAGCTGAGAGGCCAATAGTCTGCCGGGGGCACGTAGGACGCTCCGCTGGCCACTCCGTGGGGGCCACTGCGTGGGGCTGTTCTCCGAAGGAGGCTCCCCAACGGAGTTGCCCCGCGGGAGCGCCGCCGGAGGCAAGTGCGAGTTTGGCTACGTTCCTACGCTTTAGCGACCACCTCGTGGGTTTCTCCCGAAGGGAGGCTCCCCAACGGAGTTGCCCCGCGGGAGCGCCGCCGGAGGCTCCGCGGCGCGCTACAGACATGTCGTGAGTGCGTGTATTCTCTACTGTTGGGCGCTTCCGTAGCCCCTGATATCCTTGGCGAATTTCCATCTTTGCCCCTCGCAGCGCAAGCCCTTTTCGAACTTGAACTCTCCTCCCTGTTTCACTGTTACAAGCAGGAATTGGTCCAACAGTCTTGCGTCTCTGTAGTATAACACTGTCATTGCGTTCAAGATGCACTTTCTTGCGTCTTCTTCGGTCACGTTGGCGTAGTCGCGGTCGTACGGGATCAATTGCCGGAGCAATGGCACTGCCAAGTGTGCTCCGAATCCCGTGGCGATTGCCAGCGAGCCGTATGTCACGCCCAAGAGGTCGATGTACTTGAGGAACGGCGTCTTGCCGTCGGTTTCAAAGCCGCCTACAACAACCGCGTTCCATAACGGGTTCATCTTCAGTCTACGTCCGTACAAGACCCGGGTCAAGTACTCGTGCACGTGCGGCGCCTTGAGCGAGTCGCCGCCGTCGTAGTTGTCGTACACCTCCTCGGTGGTTTCCAACTCGTCCAAAATACGTTCGATCTGCTGCATGTCGGAAATGTCTCCGGAAACGCCCACAACGGTCTCGCGGCCGACGCGGAAAAGACGCTCGATGTTGGTGAACCGGAGAAGCGACCCGTACGCGCCCAAGTTGTCGGCGGCAAGAATCACGCCGTCCTTGAACTTGAGCGAAATCACCGACGTGCCGGTAATCGTGGGCTGCTGCGTGTGTTTCAGGGGGAATGCAGAAGCTGCGGTCCCGGCGCCGGCGGCCGCCGCCTGCTCTTCGTACGCATAAGGCGTGGCGTTGGCGATCTGCTGGTTGTAGGCGCCGTAGGTGGCGTCGCTGGGTCTACCCCATTTGAATGGGTCGTGGTTCATTTTTGTGCTGTGTTGTGGATGCTGGCGGTCAGGGGACTGCGGCTGTGCGTGCTGGTGCAGCGATGGGCGTGGTAGCGCGAGCTGGGTGGGCTCTACGTGCGTGTGTGGGTCGTGCTAGTGGGCGCGAGTCGCTCGGGGTTTTTTGCGGCTGGAGACTCTGCGGTGTGCGTTTTGCGGCTGGCGTCTGTTCGGGCGCGATGCAAAGCGGTGTGTATCGGCTGGACGGGGCAATTGAAGCGGTCTCCGGCGATTTAGTCTACAATCTGTGGGGCTCTACATCCGCTGCTCTCGTCGGACGCCGCCCGTTTTTTGGACAGGCTAGTGGCGAAAGGCAATGTGCAGGAACTTGCATACAGGAAAATCACCACTGCTCTGTGGGCAGCGCCCAGCGCCGGCCGCGTGCCATCTGGACCGGGACTGGGTGTGGGTTCCCATAGGATACACCACGCTAGGTGATTCGCGCATACTCCGTAGGCCCCCGGCCCCTAGGCAGCCACCATGCCCACTTTACTGTGTAGGTCACGTGATCGTTTTTGCAGCCACTGTCCCAAGGACGGTGGGACGCTGCGTGGAGGCCGCTGCGTGGGGCTGTTCTCCCAAGGGGAGGCTCCTCAACGGAGTTGCCCCGAGGGAGCGCCGCCGGAGGCACACGGAGGCTGCCGGAGGCCGCGCATCCGCTCCGCTCGGGCCACTTCGTGAGACCACTGCGTAGAGCTGTTCTCCCGAAGGGAGGCTCCTCAACGGAGTTGCCCCGCGGGAGCGCCGCCGGAGGCACCGTAGTCTTAGCGCTCCGGCCAGTGCTGGTGGCCCTGCCGGGAGCGCCGTCAGAGGCAGCAAAAGCATCCCCCAGCGATTACATGCACATACTCGGAGGTGCAAGCTTCTCCTGGGGAGAACAAAGCTGCTCTACAGCAGTGTCGCGAGAGACATCTGCATTCCTTTCACGGTGCTACGGGAATCAGCAGAAGGCTGCTGTAGCTTGTCTTATAATCGTGCATTCTCTAGAAAATCAACTCGGCGCCACCGGACGTGATCTGGGTGATCTCGACCTCCTTCGGCACGGCGTACTGGAATCTCTTTGACAACTGGGACACAGAGAAGAGAACGCCGGCTGGGGCTTCGAGCGAGCCCTTGTTCACACGCACCGGAGTGCTTGCGCCGCTCTGGCTGGGCAACACGCCGTTGGGCGCTTGCGGGTGCGGCTTTGGAGTGTGGTCAATGTTTTCTGTATGTTAGTATGCGGCAGGCGGTGGAGCCTGTGCGAGGCCCTGCGTGGCGTGCTACGTGCTTCCGGCACGCTCCCGCAGGGCAACTCCGTTGGGAGCTTCCCTTCGGGAGAACAGCTCCACGCAGTGGTCTCCACGAGGTGGCCCGAGCGGGGCGGATTGGCGTGCCCCCGGCAGGGCCACAAGCAGTGGGCCCTGTGTGCCTCCGGCGGCGCTCCCGCGGGGCAACTCCGTTGAGGAGCCTCCCTTCGGGAGAGATGCGCTGTGGGCCAGGGAGAGGTGCTCGCTTCGCTTCTGCGCTTTTAGAGGCCCTGGGCCGACCACATGCACGCTTGTCAGCCATTTGACCGTACGATGCTCGAGCTAGCAGGCTACAGCGAGGAAACGTGGCCAGCAAGGGCACTCTCTGGGTGTAGGGAAGCCCTAGAGCTGCTGCTATGGGCAAATTCCCGGGGCGCACCGGAACGGACGGAGTGGGTACTTACTGGGTATTTGGTGCGGTCCGCCCACGAACTTGATGAGGGGGACACGCTGGAGGGTGCGAATGGAAGCTCTCATTGCTGGTGGTGTGTATGTGCTGAGTGGTGGAGAGAAGCGTGTGTGCGAGTGCCGGCGCTTTGACTCGCCGGGGCAATGTTACACAAACTGGGGTCGCGAAATATGTCGCGACAAATCACCGGTGTGAGTGCGCTCGGAGGTGGCATGTAGTGAATGAATTGCTTTCACGGAACCTTCGGGAGGCGTGTTGGGAGGCGTGTTGGGAGGCGTGTTGGTGAAGAGTGTTGGGAATGAGTGTTCGGGAAGATTGTTTGCTGGAATCGTATGGCATCTCTGGACTTACAGCATTTGTAGTCTACAAACTGTTTATGCTGCTTAGTGCTATTGTGCGAATTTTTGCAGCCATTGCGCGCAGCAGCACAAATGGCAGTGGCTTTTCTCGCTGTTCGTCTCTCTTTCTCTTCGCCATGGCTTCTTTTGTATCTTTACCTAATGAGGTCATTGAGCGTATATTGTACTGTACATTTTGCTGTGGTAGTGCATTGGATGTAGCCGCCATGGCTGCCACTTGTCGTCGGATGTATTCGTTTGTGTCGATGGCTTATAGTTTGCAGCCGGTCACCTTACGCCGTGGTCACACCGCTCCTTCAAGTGTTCCCGCTTTCATTGGATGTGACTGGTACCAGTACGTCAGGGTGTTGAATATCGACGGGTGGGTTGATGGTGTCAATTTGCACGCGTTTGTGGCGCTCCATACGCTTACTATCAGGGGTACCTTGGCGGAGCTTCTGGCTCATTTTAAGGATTCACTGGTGCCTGCGAAGCCCCTCACGTTATATAGACTTCCGCCTCGACTTCATTCACTTATCTTGGTGCTTCAAACTCGGCCGTTCCGTAAGCAGCTCACGTCGATACTTCGAATGCCACAGCCTCTAAGGAGATGTGTCAGGGCATCAGCTGCCGCCGCTGCCGCAGTCTCCACAATTGAGACAGAGAGCCCACAAGTGCCAGTGTTGCAGGTATCCAGCGATAGGCCACTTATGGCCACACGGGCTCACGTTCTCCTCAGTAATGGGAGGAAAGTGCTAAGTGGTCCGCTCAAAGTTGGTCTTTTGCTCCACCTGATTGCAAGGGCAATCCGACCAAACATAATTGAGCTACATAATGTGGCAGCCTCGTTATTGGTGGGGCCGAAGCCCAAAAATGCTTGGGTACTGAACGAGAGTGAAACGCCGCTGGCCACATTTGCGTTTGACCTACTCATCGCAGACAACATATCGTGGAACGACGGTGAGTGGCTTGTAAACCTCCCTCCGCGTGCTACGGGTATACTCAATGACCACTTACACGGCTCGTTGATCATTATCCGGCGTCGCAAGCCCTTGATTCTCTACATGGGGCAGTCAGATAGGGAAAAAGTGGTGGACAGGACAAGAAAAGCGGCCATGGCAGATGTCAAAAAGCACCACAAAGGTATGTCACAAGGTCACTTTACAGCTGGATGAGCGACATGGTACTGGGAGATAAACGATCAGGTTTCGACTGACATGAGAATATTGGTGAGAGATTGATATTGCCAGCGGTTTCTCTCAGTTATCAAAACCATTTTGAAGAGAGCTAAACAAGAAATTGGGGTGTTGATGCCTCCACTTCCAGAGAGCACAGCCAATCAAAATGGTCACACTGGTTAGTTCTGTACAGCCCCAACCCGAGCTTCTCACCTGAGCTCTCGTGGAAATTCACCGAGGAGTCTCTTTGGGGACAGAGTGGTTATCACAGAGACTTAGAAGAACCTTCCACGTACCCCAGGACCACCACATGACCGAGCCATCTACATTGGGCCATCTGCATCAGGCCAATTACAGCAGGCATCACAGCAGGCTGCGGGCTCCAACAGAGGTCTCCGCAGTTTTGCACCCATTTCCTGTCTGCAGTCTGTATGGCATCAATTTTCACCGCGCAGTCGCCTCTTCAAGCTATCCGCTTGGCCACTAACCAACCCAATTGCTCTACTCCTACAGTTCTTCGCTAGCCAACATGTCTGACGTCAAGCTCCAGAGAACGCTTGCCAGGTTTCTGGCCAAGCTCGATAGCGGTGACTACTACGAGGCGCACCAGACTCTCCGCACAATTGCCAATCGGTACGTCAAGTCCCGGCAGTACGCAGAGGCAATAGACTTGCTCCACCAAGGAGCGCACAAGTTGGCGCTTAAGGGCGAGTACGCTTCCGCCTCCGATCTCATCCAGTACTTGATCCACACACTCGAAGACGGCGGCGTTGTGTGCAATACCGCCCATGCCAGTAAGCTCAAATTGCTCGAGCTCATCAACTTGTTGCCCGACACGGAGACGCTGCTCACAGATTTGGCGAAGCAGGCCATTAACTGGTCCATCAAGGGCTCCAAGAGCAGGTATGGGGACAGTGACTTGCACCATGCGTTTGGCGTGAAGCTTGCTGGGGCTGCAATCGCCGCCTCCGCCGCTGGCGTGGGCGCGTCCGGCGCGCCAAATTCGGGCGCGAACGCCGCCAACGCAGCCACGGCAAGCGTCACCGAAGAAGACCGCTACAAGCTCTTCTGCAACGCCGAGCTCCACCTCATTCTAGGCACGCACGACTCGCTTGCGCCCTATGTGAACTTCTTGTACGAATGGTACAGCCAGGGCAGCAGCAACAGCACCACCACCACCAACGCCAGAGTGGACCCGGGAATATTCATATCACGTGCCGTCATAAACTATGCATACTTAAGAAACTACAAGTTTGTGCAGGAGGCACTCGCCGTGTTCACGAAACGGGTGGTTGCAACTGCAGAGAAAGACGCTTACGAAGAGCACACAACAGAGGGAACGACAGTGTATCTCTGGCACGAATACGACGTGCTTAACTTTGTGCAGTTGCTCGTGGTGACGCTCGGCAAGGAGCCCGCGGCAGGCCCCAAGTTCCTCAAGCTCTACCTGCAGTACAAACCAGTGCTACAGGAGCACGAGCTCTTGGCCCCGGTGGAGTACTTGGGCAAGCTTTACTTCAACTTGCAATTGGGTAATCCGAATGGCGGCCAAAATATGCTCGCCAACTTGATGGGTGGGCTTTTCAAATAAACGCATTTCAGTTTTTCAGTTTCTCTCTGTAGTCATGGCTGCGTATCTCTCCTCTGGCGGGCGGGCGCTCCCGTAGGAAACAGCCCCTTTAGTGGCCAGCAGAGCATGCGGAGCCTTCTAAAGGCGGCGATGCCAACCTCCTTCGGAGAACAGCTCCACGCAGTGGCCCCCACGGAGTGGCCTAGCGGAGCGTTTCGCGTCCCGCTGGCAGGACAACTCCCTTGAGATATGGCTCCCTCAACGAAAGAGCACCTACAGCCACGGAAGTGTAGTTTTTTTTTATACAGCTATATATAAGACGCTAGTAGTGGTCGCCCTCGGGGTCCGCGTCCTTGACGATCGACGACAGGTCCAATGCCAGCACCAATTCCGGCCGTTTGCTTTTGAGCAACTCGTGCTTTGCCTCCGAGTACGTACACCAGCGGCGCTGGCGCTGGGCCTGTTCCGGCCAAGTGGTCAGCAACTCTTTCACCACCAATTCGTAGAAGTGAAACTCGGACTTGGGCACGATTTTGGTCGGGTCGAACTCGCCGCCGCCCTCGCTGTTGTTCGTGATCACGGGGGCCTTGACCCCTCTCGAGTCGTACACGACGGGCAATTTGCCCAAAATCGTGCCTTCGCATCCGGCCTCTTCCCAGGTTTCGCGCACTGCGGAAACCACAAAGTCGTCGCCCTCGTCCAACTCGATACCCCCCTTGGGGAGCACCCACTTGTTCTTGTGCACTGACGACAGAATCATAATCACCTTATCCTTGGCCTCGTTGAGGCACACGCATCCGGCCACCATACGTGAGCCGGTTTCCGCATTGTACCGTTGGTTTGTGCGGCCAACTCGCGACGTGGTTGGCTTCTGGGGCAAGTTTGGGTTCGACATGCTGGCGTACCTTAGACGGCTGATTTGCGGGGCGGCCAAACGTGGAGTCATATATGAGCGATCACGTGACTTCTTGGTTGGTGTGAGTCGCACCCTGCCAGTGCGTGGTGCTCTCTGCTTCTCTCCCGCAGAGACCTCTGTGTGTGTGTGTGTGTGTGTGTGTGTGTGTGTGTTCCAGAACGGGGCTGTCTCGG
Organism: Dujonia schatavii; assembly: GCA_003707405.2. Classification (NCBI taxonomy): domain Eukaryota; kingdom Fungi; phylum Ascomycota; class Pichiomycetes; order Serinales; family Debaryomycetaceae; genus Dujonia; species Dujonia schatavii. The sequence goes on along the minus strand of PPIY02000030.1, from coordinate 27,117 downwards.
CCACGTCACCCAGCGGCAGCACGACCGCTCGAAACACCAGCGGGCCAGTGGACCAAGGCAGAGTGATTGCTTATGTCCTGTATATAAGTGTTGGTCTCAAGTCAAGTGAACACAGCAGGAGCGGCCAGGTAGAGCAAAGAGTGACTGGCGCACGAGAATGGTATCTTTCAGCAGAGTAACGAGTGCAGTGAGCGCTTGTCTCTTTGCGTGCGGAGCTCATGCGCACGGAGATCACGGCGGGTCACACAACGAGGTGAAGCAGAAGCCGGCGGGGTTGACGTGGGATCAGTGGCACATGGTGGAGGAGCACAACACGCCGTCGTACGATCTCGAGACTCTTTTCCGGCTCCATGACCTCTCGCTGAACGGACTGTGGCTGAAGCGCGATATCTTGTACTTGTACGGGCTTCTTCGGGAGCTGGTAGTGGGCGACGGGTCGGGGATGGGTGTGCACGAGCACGACAGCACCATGGAGACGATCCTGGCGGAAGCCAAAAACAACGTGATCTCCACCATTTTGGGGCTCATCGACACAAACGGCGACGGCGAGATCAGTTTCCAGGAGTTCCACGACTTTTTCGACAAGGGCGGCGAGCTTCCGGACTTTGGATATGGCCAGGGCCACCACTTGGACTTTGAGAGCGAGTACGAGGAGCATCACTGGAACAAGTACCACGCCAACCAGGACCCGGATGTGTTGATCAAGCACACAGAAGACATCGAGCACGAGTTGCTCCACCACGAACACGAAATCGAGCAGTCCCACCGGGGCACCGACGAGTTCAGACAAATCGCAGAAAACTTTCTCCTGGTGGTGCGCATCCAAAACATCCCGGAAAAGTATCGGTCGTAAGTGTTTGGTTCGCTGTGTGACTCCGGCGGCGCTCCCGCGGGGCAACTCCGTTGAGGTGTCTCCTTCGGAGAAGAGCCCAGTGCAGTTGTCGACACGGCGTGTTGAGCGGACGCGCGGCAAGGCTAACTACTAGGTATGAATAGACGGAATGAAATGAAACGAGTCGTAGGGTGCTTTGCCTAGCGCCAGAGCAGTTGGCTGCGGGAAAAAAATGGCTGCGAATTGCGAAAAAATGGCTGCAAAGCAGTTTTGGTGCCAGCAAGTATAACACTAATTTACGTTTATTTCTATATAGTGCGATACGCTCAGTTTGCTGAAACCAGACTGTGTGTGCAAGTGCTGGATTCGAACTATTTGCGCGATTTACCCTTTAAATACTCTTGCTTGGTTGCTTCTCTTTCTTCCAAGTTCCCTCCCAATTCATCTATCATCTCCTTTGTCACTCCATCTGATATGAGTGATTTCCAGGTGCGGAGGTTTTCAAACCCGTTTCTCATCTTGTTGAAGTCTGCAAATGCTTGTCGTATGCTTCGTTTAGTGCTCCCCACGAACGGTCCTCCCGGTACAATCTTTTGCTCAAACACTTCGCCGCCTATCAATACCAAATCAACGTCGTCTGTGCCCTCGTTCTTCACTTCAATCTCGTCTCCATCTCTGTTGAAAAAAAGATTGTGGTACTGTGGCACCACCGTTTCTCCATTCACAACTGCTTTGTCTCCCTTCATCACATACAAAAAGAAGTTGTAGTCATGGGGAACCCGCTGCACGTAGTGTCCTCCCGGTTTGATTGTCACATGGTAGTACTCGATCGGCGTGTAGGCTAAATCCTTCACCAGTCCTACCCCGTACGACTCGCCTGATATTACCTTCACACTCACTCTGCCATGATCCTCAACAACCACAGGGATTTCATATTCCCTCAAGTCCCTGTACCGCGGTTCTGTGAGTCTCAACCGCTCTGGTAAATCGACCCACAACTGCATTCCTTCCACTGGCCGAGACTCGTCCCCATCAGGATTCACTGGCATCTCCGAATGAACAATACCACGTCCAGCGGTCATAAACTGTAAATCTCCGGGGTAAAGAATTCCCTTAGAGCCAGTAAAGTCTTCATGTGCAATGGCACCCGAGAGAACGTACGTGATGGTTTCCTGTCCCCGATGCGGGTGCTCTGGGAACCCAGCCTTGGGCGATACATGGAAATGGTCTAACATCAAGAAAGGCGGGCTGTTGTGCTTTTCAAAAGTGCCAATGGATCTTCTTACTCTGGCGCCAACTCCCTCTGCCTGCTCGACTGCGTTGACAATTTGTTGTACGGTTCTTTTCGTCATATGCTAATACTTTGTAAGCTGAATTTGCTAGTATGAGAAATAAAAAATAAAACAGGACTGACAATTGAACGAGCAAGTCCAGCTCCTTAAATAAAGAGCATGCCAAGATCGACTATCTTCTAGAAACGTGGAGAACATGGCTCTACATGCGGCTGACACATGCTGCTGACGCCTCATTTGACACACTTTTGCAGCCAAGAAATGCAGCATTATTAACCCTTAGAAAATATGACTAAAGCCCGCGCGGGTATTGTATCACGTGACATGTCATGGCTGCAACACCGCTGGAGGTTTGCGTTGGTGACAAGCCAGACCAGCCACGGATACCCGCGTAACGTAAATGGGAGAAGCTTAAGGAGCTCTTAGTAATGTGTATATGTGTCTATAAAGCATCTAGGCATGGTTATCACGCCGTCTATATATTGTTTGCCGGTTTCCCCAACCGTCAATGTCTGGCAGTTGGAGCAGCCAGAGCGCAATCACTCCGCTGGATACTGCCGCAGGTGATTTGGACAATAGCACACCAGATCGCTGAGCTCGGGCCACACAATGGGAAACGCTGTGTGTGACTGTACTCCCGAAGGGAGGCTCCTCAACGGAGTTGCCTCGCGGGAGCGCTGCCAGATGCACCGCGACCCGTACACACTCTTGGCCGATACTTCTGGCCCTGCCAGGGGAATGCGGTCCGCTCCACTAGGCCACTACGTAGCAGCCCCTGGAGCTAGTCATCCAAATATCGCCACGCAGCCGCCGGCGAATGTCCCCTATATTGCGATCACTTGAGAGACCCCGACGCACACTCCCGCAAGCTCTTGAGCTCATGCTCACACCGCTTTGGGGTGCCGTTTGTCCTCAAGCACGCTTCGTACGCCTGTAGTTTTCCTGCACACACGGTCTGGATACGCTGGAAGGAAGGGACCAGCTTTTTGATGCATGTGGCGAGGTTGTATTGCTGTAGCTGGCAGTGGTCGGGATCCGGGGTCTTCAGGCCCATACACTGGTGGAAGGCGAGGTACTCCTGCGGGCAGTTGCGGGCTATGTCCTCAATGAGTAGCTGGTCTAGAAAGTTGCTATTTTGTGCCATGGTGGGGTGGTGAGGAGGCGAGTCAGGTGGTGGCTTCCGCTACGAGTGTGAGATTGGCAGGAATACGGGGGACACAAAGGGGTAGCAACAACGAAACTACAGCGCGCTCGGGGGTCTGGTGGCTGCTGAGGGCGCCACCAGAGTAGCAACCCCAGTGAAAAAGTCGGCAGCGATATCCGGCATGGAGTAGGCGTCACGTGATTCAAACGGCTGCAATCAGCTTCCAGCTTAGAGCTCTCAGCGACGTTGCTCTTCCAAACTTTCGCCGTGGGAGGAACCCAGGTTTCACAGGTCTAGTGTGCGAGCTGGTTTCCCCGCCTTGGTACGCGGTAGGCTCTACAGGGCTGCAACAGCAGGGCTATGTTGTTGCTACCACGTGGGGATTGCTACCGTGTGGGGATATCCTCCCCAGAGGAGCCTACCTCAGCACAGTTGCCGTCGCTGGTTGACACCAGGGGAAGCTCACACTGTGTGCCCAGTTCGAGGCATGGGCTCCAAGTCAAGTCTGGTGGAGATTGTACCCGCAACCAGGTTTTGGCTAGCACAGGCTTTGAGTCACGTGACTCTATATAGAAGAGAGCTCAGAGGGCTTAGAGAGCTGGGGAGGAAGTGAGGAGTACACTCAGCACGGGTATGTCGTACTTCAGCCGCCTACCGCTTGGAATTAAGTCAGCCGTAGTGACCATAACATGGCTCCCGGTAGCGTACACGTTTGTGAACCACGTGTACCAGCCATTCCAGATCCACGGGATGTCGATGGCGCCCACGTTTAACGACAATATCTCATCCACCAGCAAGGATGTGGTGTTGGTTCAAAAATATAATGTGCGCAAGCCCGGCTCGCTCCACCGCGGGGATATCATCTTGTTCCACAGCCCCTTGGATCCAGAAAAATTGGTCACCAAGCGTGTGGTGGCGCTTCAGGGGGAGACCGTCCGGGCACGCTCCCCGCCATACCCGCGCGCAGAGGCACGCATCCCCCGCAACCACCTCTGGGTCGAGGGCGACAACCACTTTCACCTGGTGGACTCCAACACATTTGGGCCCATCAGCCAAGCCCTTGTGGTGGGCAAGGTTGTAGCTGTGGTGTGGCCCTTGAGCCGGTGGGGCGTGGACTTGAGTGGTACAGCGAGTGCCAGCGGCGACTGAGCTCGCAAGGAGTTCTCCTTAAGAAACAGTTCCACGTTGCGTCTTGCACAGAGCTGCCTAGCAGAGCTCCACGGGGTGCCAGCTCCTATACTTACAGGTGCCTCCGGCAGCGCTCCCGGACCCACGCCGTTGACGGGAGAGCGACACAGTTATGGGCAGCCCGTAACCCCAGCTCAGGAATGCCCTCCGGCACGTGTACATAGCATTTAATACATTAGCATTCATTTCTATATCGTATCAGAGGAAGGGAAGTGGAGCCTGGTACTGTCGCGCTGCGGCATGGCGGAGGATCCATGGGTCGACTCTGAAAGAGGGAAGCTCGTCGCGCTCCCCTGTATAGCTCTCGGTCGCGGCCGCTGTTTCCTTCGAGTGGATATGTTTTGCCGCAGCCACCAACGACGTTTCATACGCTTGCGACTTAGTGTCCGCACCTGGCGGCACCCACACCCCGCCAGCAAACTTCCAGCCGTGGTACGTATCGTTTTGGAACGAACCACCGTACTCCCGCTCCAAGATTTGACGATATCCGTGTGGAACGTGAGCGGGGATGCCCTCGAAGTGAATGGGTAAGAGGGGTGTGAGCTCGTTGAGCGCGTAGAAGTGGTTGTTCTTGCAGTTGTAGATACTTTGGGAGTTCCAAAGCGACGCACGCACACTACAGAGAGTTTCGTAAGAGACGCGAACATCATCAGAATCGCCGTCTTGCTTCACCATCAGTTCCATTGTGTTTCCTAGCTCCGGAACTGCCGCTTGCTTCCCTGCCGCTGCCGTTCCCAACATCTTTGCTAGCTCGCTGTTCACCCCCGCTTCCTTGAGCGCCTCCGCCTTAACAGCAGAGGTGAACGCAAGCGCAGTGATATCCATATATACCCCGGTGCGCACGTCCACGAGTCGGGCATCGATGAGGTTTTGGCCGCGCCCCTTGTCCCGCTCAAACACTGCCGCTCCAACATCCAAAAAGAATTGACCCATCCCCACGTTGTACGGCGCTTCTGCACTGGACACGTCAACCACTAGGCTCTGGTTGTAGGCCCGTGCTAAGCGGTACAATCCCTCCATGGTGACCTGGACGTCCAAGTCTGAATCCCACGGCATGCTGTGGCCATTCCAGTACCAGCCGAGAAGCGATCCGTGCGCAAGCCATGTGCGTACTCCTAGCTGGCGAGCTAGCCGAAACCAAGTGCGTGCCAACCGGTTCAATACGGCCTGGCGAGTGTACTGGGAAAGATGTTGGGTGCGGAAGAAGCGCCAATCGAAATGTGAACCTTCAGCGGTATGGACGAGGTTGGCTTCGTGAAAGTGTTTTGCAGCCGCTGCAGTGTTTGCTGTTCCTAGTTCCACGGATTCGAGCCTTGCCACTAACTCCTCGTCAAACTCGTTCGCAGTACCAAGCGCAGCAGATATGTTGAGTGACTCGCGACACCGCGCCACACACATGGCCGCATCAAACATAAAGTCGTCCACAGTAAGCGGAGCGACCTCGTTGGCGTTTTCAGCAGCCTGATACCGTAAAACATCGCGCTTTAGCGAGTCGTGGTCAGTGAAGGAAACATCAAGGCCACCGAGTACGGAACGTGTTCGACGTGCCTCTTCACTCACTTCCACGAATTCTGGTGATTCAAACAATAATGAAGATGGCGGGTCATTGGCTTGATACCGCTTAGCTGGTACAATCAAAGCACCTCCACGTCTCGTGCTATTGCCCTTGCTGCTTCCGTCGACACCGAGAAAGATGACGCGCCGCGGTACTGCCTGGTTACTGGCTAGAAACTGAGCAGACATTGCCCGTCCCTCACTCTCAGTGATCGGTGTATCGATGGGAAGTACGGGCGAGGCGGCCGCAGAGCAACCCTCCACCCACCAGCACCAGTTGAAGGGAAATGCAACATTATGGTTATACTGTAAAAGCTCACGGCGAACGGAACGAAGCCATAACGCTGGCATGAGGCGCGGATCAGTCCCCCAAGGCTCAGCGAGATAGCTGCGACCAAGATCCAGTGGTTGGTTCTGGGCAAGGAAACGCTTGACATCAAGAACAGAAGGGCCATTCGAGGCAGGACGGTTCACCACAGCCACATATAGGAGAATTAAGTAGGCACAACATGTAGTACCGAGAGCGACAAAACGACGCATGGACACTCCGGGACCCCCAACAGAGGAGCCGCCAGACCACAACTAGGATGATGTTGGCCACAAACGTAGAAGGTTGTAGGCTGCCACAAATGCATCATGCGCGCCACAAACACTCCGACAGGGACATACAGCCGGAGTGGAACCTTTGCCTGTTTATGCCTCTAGCGGCGCCTCCTTTCGAGAGCAGCCCTACAAAGAGGAGCGTCTCGAAGTTCCTGTCGCGCGGCTGCTGGTATCTCCAATAGATTGCTTAATAGCCTAGGTCATTTCTTTCAACACCTCCATCGCCCACAAGTGAACCTTAACGAACAACAGGCTGTCGTCGGTTAGTTCAATGAGCGACTTTGGCTTCACCTGGGATCGGCGGAGGTAGCGCTCGTTGTCAATTGAGCCCGTACCCAGTACGCCGGACTTGTTCTTCTTTGGGATCAACTCTTCTGCCACATACAGCACCTGGTCTTGAATCAACACGATGAGCTCGTTCAAGTAAAGCGCGGCTGTGTCCCAGTGCAAGAGCAAGTCCTTTTCGTTGTCACACACTAACATGAGCGAGTATTTGCGCTCGCCTCCGCGTGCATGTGGGTCTGGGATACGGAACACCTTGTTGATGCAGTAGCCGTTGGTGACATCGCCGAAGAAGATGGGTTTCGAGGTGTCCAGTGCCGTTTCCACCGAGAGTGATTTCATCACGAGTTTTGTAAGCGACGAGTACCGTTGCGCGTTAGCTGGGTATTGTGTCGACACAAACACCGGGTCATCGGACCCGGTTGTGTCGTCTTTTTCATCTGAATTTCTCTTTGTCTCCGCTGCGTTTGGCTGCGAGCCCATCCCTGGGTCACCTGTTGCTCGCGTTGTAGCTGCCTCTTCCTCACTGCGGTTGTGGCCCTCTCCGAGTTCCGCATGAGCATCGGCCAATGAGGTCGTCTCAGAAAGCCCAGATACCAAGTTGACCGCACCATCAGGTAACACAAATTTACAACTGGCACACGTTTGGAGCTTCGTATTAGTCTTGAGCAAGAGCTCCGCTTGATGTGCCCGGGTGGTGCGCTGAGTACACACTATCGTGCACGGCCCGTGGATCTCGCAGAAGTGCGCCAAGCACACCATGTAGTTCATCTTGACCGGGGTAACCACAGCGTACTAGCCCCTCACGTAGCGAAGTGTCTTCAGGTGAGCATTTGAAATCTCGCGCGCAGCTTAGTTACAAACACCAGTCGCGCACACACACTGAGCCATTGTCCCTTGTTTCCGTTCTTCTCGAACTCTACACCCACTGGCCGCACACCCACTGGCCGCACGCACACGCATACCAGACAGCACCACGAGCCGCGCACCACTTCTGAGAATCGTACCACTAAAGCACTGGCTCACACCTGCCATCCATTGAGAAGCCAACAATACATAGAATACACTACACTAGATCATACACTAGTAAGCACAAACACCATGCTATTCAAAAAGATACGACATCTCGAGACTGTTAGATTTCGAAACGTCTCTGGTCCTTCCGCCGTCCTTTCGTCGTTCTTTGCTCTACACACAAAGGGCAACCTCCTCTATGTGAGTGAGGTTGTTCCTTCCGATAACAATCCCGATTTCCAGCAGGTGTCCCTTCCCCGGCTCCATAACGAGCTGGTTCTTGTAGTGTCGTTGTTTGTATGTGCAGATGGGCAAGACTGGCACCGGCTGGCCCGCTACAAGCTTGATCTCAACGCTGATTTGGTCCCCGTGGACACGGGGAAGCTCCGTGCGGACGCGGTGGTTCTTTCTCTCGCTGGCGAGTGGTACACTGCACGAGCATGTGTGGATACCGGGGTACCACTAACTGTCGAGAAATTGAGCTCTTCGCGTGCCGGTAGTCACCACCGCCAGCACAAGCAGTCATACACTTTCGACTCCATCCGCGCTCTTAATAGTATCTACAAGTCCACAATAGAGCTCGAGGCGATGAGGGATAAGCTTGCGGTCCAAATCTCCACCGCTGTGGCTGCAGTTCGTGCCGCAGTGGACGCTGAAGCGGAAGGAGCGACTGAGGGCAAGGTGATGGATGCATCAGCTGCGAGCGCAAATTCCGTGGGCCCTGGCGCTAGCGCTGCCACCGGAGCCCTACCACTGCCTGGCGCGACTCCTGTTGCTAGCACAACAGGAGATGGGGCCATTGGGCGGCTTCTTTCAAAGCAAAGACTCACAAATTCCACCACCGTGTCACAAATTCTGCACCGCAAACTCACTATCGACGAGATCCGGCTGTACATAGTGGACCAAACCGCCGCCAACGAAAACTCGCGTCACCATATAGAGTACATAGACTCGCAGTTCGAGCCACTAGAGGAAAGCTTGGCCACAGCTGTGTACCCGCAGATTCTCAGCGAAATCCGGCGGCTTGCCTCCACGGTGCGCGACGTGTTCTACATTCAGAGCGTGGATAACTCGGCGCGGTTCTCCATCGCAGGAATCGAGTTCCCGCCCACCATCAAGCAATTGCTCGATATGTGCTACTATGGCGAGGGAACGGCGGCAGTAGCGGCGTCTGCGGCCGCCATAGACGCGGGCGGGACAGACAAGGCAACGGCTCCAGTACTGGCTGCAAACGCCGCCCTCTCGTATATTGCCCAGACAGTACTCTCACTTGCACTTATCACACGAACAAACCTCAAATACAGGATCCACTGGAAGGAAGACCGGTGCTACATAGCAGAGCTACAGACTGGAACAAACGAGGAAGTGGCATTCCCGCTCTTTTATGACGCAGCGGGAAACGAAAAGCAACCGGTAAGAGAAAACTGTCTCAGGAAACACACGATCAAGAACCCAAGGTTCGAGTTTGGGTTATCCCTTTTGAACCGCGACATCGTGGCGTTGTTGCACCTGGCCAACGCGTTATTGCAAAAGTGTACGGGGCAACACAAATACACAAATGATCTCAATGTGCCGCTCGACTGCTTGGACAACTTTCTCTGGAACCTCCAGTATCTCTTGTTGTATCTCACCTCGGACTAGTACTTTGCGTGGAGCTTCTCCGAAGGAGGCACCCTTGACGGGGACTTCTGGCAGGAGAGCCACCTATTCGCACGCAGGGCCCGAATCCCAGCCACTAAAGATGACTATTATCCCCAGAACTCCTCGACCGAGTCCCGAACTACAATGTGTCGTTAAATATGTGGTATTGCAACTTTTAAATAGATAATGTAAGGAGTCTCACATGAGGGCCATAGCTACAGCTCCCGCAATGAGTCCAAAGGAACCGTACACGACGGACCCCGCGGCATTAGACGAGCTCGTGGGGAACGCGGTGGCTGCTGTGTTTGTTGTGCCAGGTTGTTGAGCTGCGCTCGACTTTGCCGCTGGAGCCAGGGTGGTGGGAGCCAGGGTGATGGGAGCGGAAGACGCCGCGGCCAGCTTCGAGTCGCTTGATCCTGCGGCTGCAGAGGATGCTGGGGCACTGGCATCGCCGGTGTTGGAGGCACCGAGGGTGCCCGAGATGCCCGCAGCTGCAGCCACCCTCGTGTACCAGGGCAAGTTTGTGGCGTACGATTCCAAAACGCCTATGTTGATGTCGTTGTTGTTCAAAAGGGTGGTGTACGAGTCATCTTTATATGTTCTGACCTGTTGAGCCAAGCTCATGAGTTGTGGGGGGATGTTTTGGGCGGTGCCGAAAAAGTTGAGGTAGTCCTTGGCATGGCTGCTGTAGTCCGACACGAGTGCCGTGAGGAACGCTGCGTCCTGAGAGTCGGCGGCAAGCACCGAGGCCGCAGAAGCGGCAACTAAAACAGGAGTGGAAAGCTTCATTGAGAGAGTGTGTGTGTTTGAGCAGCAGTTCTGCAAGCACACCTTCAGAGCCACCGGATCACTTCTTCTTTTATACCCCAGACGAGCTGATGGCCGCAGCAGCCCGTCACGGTGATTACCTGCACATATGAGAGGGGAAATGAAAATTCGCTCGATTAGGAAGTTTGCACTGAGGTGGGGAGGCTAAGACTGGCGGTCCTGGCACGCGACTGGAGCTGGCTGCAAAGCACTCTTGTATGGTGTGTTTCGGTATAGCCATTCACACCGGGGATCACTGGTAATGTAGTTACTTGGTGGTTCGTGGTTGTTTTTGGGTAAATTGTGCTCAAATTGAGCGCAAAGCATGTATGGTGGTCCGCCTTGCCACCTCCAGGGAAAGGCATAGAAGTTGGAAAAACGGGGCGAAGTAGCTAACAGATTAGAAGAACTACACCTAATGAGTGTAACAAAAATAGTCATGGGGCGGAGAGAACAGAGAACACTGGAGGGCCTGCAATAAAATAGCTGACAGGCAGCACGAAGCTACGACAGGCAGCACAAATAGCTACGACAGGCAGCACGAATAGCTCATGTAGACGACTCTGAGGATCTGGTCATTTCCTTGGCGCTATCGTACCAAACATGAGCTCAACCTCACTGCCTAAAGACAGCATCGCCTGAGGCTGCTGCTATGGAACGGCTGCGCCCACGCAAAGTCGCACTCACAGGCTTGAATGCCGCTGCTGCAGCAAGCTGCACTAGGCGAAAAAAATAATTGCAGCACAGTGCGAGCGTTGCTCTACTCCACAGGTTGCCAAATTTCACAAGTTATCGTTGGGAACCCCGCGTTGTGTGCCTCGAACGAAGTCTGCTTGTGATTACTGGCAGAGAATTTCCAAGCGATGGCTCTCGAGTAGTGGCTCTCGCGCAGTGGCTCTCGCGCAGTGGCTCTCACGAAGTGGTTCTAGGGGAGTGGCTCTCGCAATAGAGGCTATCACCGTAGTGGTTTTCACTGAGTGGGCAAAGCTTGGTCGGTGGTCCCCGACAGGTTTGCCTACATTACCATGCGAAGATCGTTGACAACTCCGGTGATTCCAGGTCTACTCACAGATTGTGGTAGTATCTACACCATAGTACGTATTATTTTGTATTATCCAAAGTTATAAGCTTAAAGTAACAAAACACCGGCGACAAATCCGATGGCACCCAAACCAACACCAGCAGCATTGGCACCAGCCTTGGAGGAAGACGAGCCGCCAGCGGCAGAAGATGCGCCCGAAGCAGCAGCGCTACCAGCGGACGAGGCACCAGAGCGTGCAGAAGAGGCAGCAGCAGAGCCACCAGAAGAAGCACCAGAAGCACCAGCGGAGCCGGCAGAAGAAGCGCCAGAGGCAGCAGCGGAGCCTGCAGAGGAGGCACCAGAAGCACCAGCAGAACCAGCGGAAGAAGCGCCGGAAGCAGCAACAGAACCAGCGGAAGAAGCACCGGAGGCAGCATCAGAACCAACGGAAGAACCACCACCGACAGCAGCGGTGGCAGCAGACTTCACGGCACTACCAGCACCACCAGCAACAGAGCCAACGGCGGAAGTGACATCAGCAGCGTAAACAGCAGCGACAACAGAAGCTAAAACAGTAACAGAAGTGAATCTCATTGTGTATATTATATGTGGGGTGAATGAAATAGGCGGAAACCAAAATTGTGAAAAATTACACCTCCCTTCTCCCCTTTTATATTTGCCAGCCGGCTGTGAGCGTAACCGGCACAGTACGCACCTCCTCCACCACATTCTGACATATAGCAATGGTGCAGAATAAAAGCGTGTGGCTACAACATTGCTCACAGCTCCCCCTCCTCTGCATACTGGGGGGTAAAAGGGTGGGTAATCGCGCTTGCATACTGTGTATGCCTTTTTTTTCGATTTGTGTGGAGACCAAAATTTCACCTGGGGCTTCCGTATATAGGTGTAAGGAGGTATCCACAGCTTAATACTTGGAGCGTGTAAGCATAAAGGAGTAAGGGTTCATACTGCCAACCATATGGAACACTGGGGCTGTGTGGAGCCAAACGATTTCACTTGACACATATGTCAATTCTAAACGCCATACTTTTTTCGTTTGCTTTTCGCAAGTTTAACAGTGTAGCATTTAAATATGTTGGTGTAGTTGTCGTACCAGCCGCCTCTGTGCTCGCAAAAACCAAATTCTTCCTCGAGGAGCTGTATGGCTGTCAATTGGCTCTGTCACTACGGGCCTTCGTGTACATGATAATCAAGCTAAGGCTCCAAAATTTGCGTTGGGGTAGCAATTCGCCCGTTTCGGATAGCAGAAGCCCCGGGCTCCACACCACCCCTATCCCCAATTCTTCTCACAGGGGTACGCGAGAGGAAAGGGCTTGTAACCTGCCTTTGTTGCTACATTCGACGCGAAGCCGTGCACTCGCTTCTGGTATATAGTGCATTTTATTTATAGACAGAGCCACGGGGGTCCGGAACCGGACCAGTCTACGCGGGATAGGGATAGTGCGAGGGAGGGACGTGCTGCACGTAATCTAGCGGCGGCTCATCGGGATACCGACGCACGTGTGGCGTAACGGCACTACTGCTATCTCTCGAGACTATCAAGCCGAGGAGCGTACTTTCGAAAGTGGCTCGCACCGTGACCCTACGGAAGACCGCCAGGAGCATTGCCGAGTGCCTTTGCAAAACAAACACTAGCCCTGTCGTAGGCACGAGGTACCCCTCCGCTGAGCTACTCCATGGGGATCCACTTCATGAGGGGGGAGAGGATTAGCCCAAGAAAACACCTCCGGCAAGACACAAGTTTCTTCTAGTAAAGTGCACTTTGAACACGGGAGTCCTCTTTGTGAAGTATGCGGTCATGTGGTCGCTTGTAGCTAGGATTTCTTTCCTCTTTTCATTTGGTTTTGTCTTTGTATCCTTTGATGGTGCTGCTGCTGCTCCACCGCTTGCACCTGCTCTGCCGTTAGCGCTAGCCACCCCATTCGCCACGGCTGTTACGGCCTGGTTCACGGCGTCTTCGTCCTTGTAGTCGAATGGCTCGGGCTGTGGACCCAGCTCGCTTGTGTTCCTCTTGACGTCCCACACTCTCACGGTATTGTCTGCACCTCCGCTTACAAGCACCTCTCCGTCGCGCAGGAATGCCAACAGGTAAATCAGCAGTCTTCCATGCCCACGCATGGACTTAAGTTTCCTGCCCAGTCCGATATCCCACACATTCACCACGCTGTCTTCTCCTGCACTTGCGAGCCACCTTCCATCAGGCAGGACTGCCATGCAGTTGACGGGGCTCGTGTGGCCCATGAAAATACGCAATGAGTTCCCTGTTTGCACATCCCACATCCGGCACGTCTTGTCCAGCGATCCTGTAAACACGTACAGTGAGTTCGGGTGGAACTCCACGCAGTCCACGTCGTTGATGTGACCGGCAAAGATCCGCAACGGGTAGATGTGGTCTGTGGCCCAGAGGCGTGCTGTTTGGTCGTGCGACGCGGTGGCAAAGTAGTGGCCAAGCGGGCTGAATTTCACATCCCATACCGGCTGGTTGTGTCCACGGTACAGCACGAGCAGCGTGTACGAGTCGAGCGACCAGAGCCGCACTGTTTTGTCCTCAGAACCGGATATGAGGTATCGGTTGTCTGGGCTGAACGACACCCCGTATACGGGACCACTGTGTCCTACAAGTTTTCGCGAGGGCTCGCTATTTGCTGGGTCTCGTTTGAACACAGACCGGAGGGGTTTGCCGTCGAGCGACCAGAGCTTCACAAACGAATCTGAGAAGCCACCGGCCACTAGGGTCGACGCCGAGTTGAATGAGAGGCAGGTGAGGTCCGACGTGTTATGGAATGTGTAGAGGCAAACCAGTGGGCACAGTGGTTGGAGTGACGTGGTTGTTGAAACAGCCCCCGCTGGTATCGTGGACGAGCTCGTAGTTGCCTCTGCATTTCCTCCTAGGCGAATCTTGCTTCTCGAATCCTCAACTTCCAATATCATTCTCTTTAGATCTCCCGCGTCCAAAGGCGGTAAGGGCAATGAGCCCACTGCAGGACTATCAGCATCTGTAGCTGTCATTTCATCCCACTCATCCACCAAGCTCTTCCCTGCTACTGGCGGCACTTTTTCGTCCTTCACTTTAAGCTCTGCCTCTACCTCCTTCTGTATTTCTGGGTCCACGGGATACTTGCCCAACTTGACTGTGGTCAGCTCGTTAAACTTATCCAACTGCCCGCCCACCTGTGTCGTGTAACCGGGGATACCTTCCTCTGGATCGGCCTCACCTTCAAGGGCCTGGCGGTCCGGTTTTGTGGTCAGAATGACCGGATTCAAGTACTGGTTGATGATCCGAATCACCACGGTGCCCCCAACGGTTTCATTCTCGTGCAAAAAGTAGAGCAAAAGGTTCATTGTCGTCTTCAGCACGGAAATCTTGTATCTGTGAGCGCGGTACGCCTGTGCTAGAGGGTTTTCGCGGAGATGTTCTGGAAGCGAGATGGCCGCAAACGCCGTGAGCTCCTGCCCATGAAGCGCCCGCATCTCATCGGACGTTTGCTGGTCCAAAAATGCCTTCGCCTCAGCAACGAACCCCTTCAGCACAAGCTCCAAATAGCAGTGCACGAAAATCGGATACAACAACCGCGTGAGTTCGGGCTTGTACAAATCAAGCGAGGTGTCCACCCACTTGCGGAGCATCGAGTACGCACGTACATAGAGCTCCGGGTTCAGTTCATGTTTCTGCTTGTCTTCGAGCTCGCGAAGTTCGCGGAGCTCTTTTTCCTTGGCGAGCCGAAACTCGCGGTCGCGCGACTCACGGAGCTCTCTCTCCACGCGCATTGCTTTCTCACGGAGCTCACGCACCTCACGCTCACTACGGGTGGCACGGTCACGGAACTCGCGCTCCCGCCGTGAGATCTCGACCGGCAGTGGGTAAGCAGAATTGGCTGGGTTCACGGGCGCCCCCGGAGGCGTCGGTGTGTTCAGCGACTCTAGCCGAAGCATTGACTCCGTTCGGTGGTACCCCTTCTTGAAAAGGTAGTCGAGAACTATACGGTTGAGGTCGGTCTGTGAGTACTGCGGAGCCGCGGGGCGAGCAGCTCCTGCGGCACCAGCAGCACCTGCGCCAGCACCGGCACTGGCGGCACCTCCAGCGCCCGTTGTGGCACCAGCAGCACCTGATGTGGCACCTCCAGTTGTATTGCCCGTAGAAACAGCGACAGGGCCAGCAGAAACGCCGCCTGGTGTAGCTGAAGGCACCAGCGAGGCTCCCGCTCCATTGGAAATACTGCCCTGAGCAGACTGCACACCCGCAGCAGCGGTGGGACTCCTGGAGCCACCTGCACCCGCGCCGGAAGTACGCAGGGGAGGCTGGGCCCGCAGCTGGTTACTCTGATTGGGATTGCTCATGGCTGGAGGGGAGAGTCTCCAGAGGGCTCTGCCTTGTTGTTGGAGCTTTTTCATGGCGGTGTGTCTGCGCGAGGTGCAGGAACTGTTCTATCTGCAGAATTATTGGCTGCAAATTTCTATGCCTGTTAGTGAGAGAGTAAGTCGGAGTCTACAGTCTTTTGATTCGTATATGCATTTTTCTGGCTACGCCGAGCGAATGATAGGCATGCCCGGGTCCCAGGGACCCTGTAACTCGTTTTTATATTTCTGGAGGAATAAGAAATACAGCGGCAACGCGAACACGATGAAGAGCTGCCCCACGAGCCAGAGTGCGAGGATGCGTGCGCTGAGCACCGCAGGAACCATGGCAGCCACCACGACCGTGATGGCCACAAAGAAGCTCCGGTGGTAGCGCGGCGGGTAATACTGTCTCACGTGGAAGTCGAACACGGGGAGAAGAATATTGATCTGGATGGCAAAGAGCACAAAGCAGAGCACGGAGATGTTTGTTGTGAGCCGCGAGGCAAGCACAATGGCGTTCAGAAACGAAATGTTGGTGGAAATGATGGGGCGGCAGTCTGCGAGATATGTGGCCATAGCGTACTCGTGGAAAAGCGTGTTGGCGATCGAGAGGCAGCACGCAATGGCCCAGATCGAGTCTGATGCCGTGGACCGGGTGAGCGACTTGAGCACAGGCGAAAGCACAAGGAGGATGAAGAGGATGAGCACCGACGACTTGATTTTGGAGCGTGCAGCTGACACGCTGGCGCCAATGGTGGGTGTGCTAGGGTCAGTGAGAGTTTTGTTTTGGCCGGGCCCCTGGCTCTTGGCGGCACCTACTGGCTCGTTGTCCCTGGGCACACGCTCGCCGTTGGCGCGCTCGCGCTCGCTTTTCGCGCCTGTCGCACTCGCATCGGGCGACTCGGTACGCTCGCTGGGAGCAGGAGGCGCGCGATCCCACACTACAAACCCCACTCCCGTCAAAATACTCGACCACACAGTGGGACGCACCGGATTCCAGCCCTTATGGTATATGCCTATAAACACCAAAATCACCGCAAACAAAATCGAGAGGTGCTGTGCAATCAACGAAAAGTCGTCCACAAGCTTCCAGTACGAATACTTGACCACAGTTGTGTTCCGCTTGAGCTGTGAAAGAAACGATTCATTGGTGAAGTTGTCCGGGTATGGCTGGTGGAGGTAGAGGAGTTTTTTCCATGGCGGTCGGCGCTGCCGCATGCGCGGCAGTTGCATTCGTGGCAGCAGCAGCGCTTGTCGCAGTGTCTGTCGCGACAGCTGTCGTGTGGGCTGTGGCAGTATAGGGTGTGTGACCTCGAGTGACATGGGGCGGAGAAGAGCAGCCAGCGCAAGTGGCAGCAGGCCCGAACAGTTGGGTTTCTCCTTCATACACGTCGCTGTGTGGTCATGTGATTCGTCACGTGTTAATACAGGCTACCCACTTTAAAGATTCTCCCACGCTTAGCGCCCCAGAACCAGCGGGAGCAGCCAAGTAGCACACACGATGGCTCCGCCAAAACTACACTCTACAGGTACGGGGATTCTGGGGACGGCCGTGGGTCCGGGGTCAGTGGCGGCCTCGGGAGGAGGGCCTTCTGTTGCGGCGTCAGCGACATCCGCTTCGACTACGGGGTTGCCGCAGTTCCTCTCGCACGCAAACCGGCACCGGTCGTCTAAATCACAGTCGTCGCTCTTCCGACTCAGTCGTACAAACACAAACAGCGATTTCCCAGCAGCGTCGGTGGTGGGGGCAAGCGCAGCGAGTGCAGCAAGCGCAGCAAGCGTGTTTGACGAGGAGCACAGCTTACGCCTGACAGATAAAGTGCCGTCGACACGGCCCACGGTGAACTACGCAGACCGGCTCTGGACACAAATCGACGTGCTCGACGACGTGAAAAACATGCTGTCACAAGTGAAGCTCCGCGGGTCGTTTTTCAACGACGCGTTCAATGACGAGCTCGCCAAGTTGAAGCAGTCACAGGGCAAGCTTTTGGAGGTGATGTCCGCGCACAGAGCAAAGATCAAGCAGGTGGAGCTGCTGCGCCAGATGTACCCGCAGGGCTCGCACCATAACGCGAGCCACCAAAGCAACCACAGAGAGAGCGTGGCTGCCATCACCCCGATCACCTCGCGTCCCTTGTCTGCTGCCGTCAGCGGCGTGGCTGCAGCCGAACGAGCTGCTGCGGAGCGCTCTGGGTCGGCCAGCGAGCTGTACCGACGTGTCGGAGGAGAGCCTACAGCTGCCGGAGGGCCCAGTAGCGGTCCCAGTGCCGGTGCGAGTGCTGGTCACTTTACAGAGGGGCACCAACCCGCTGGCGCAGGCGCCTCCGGGACCGAGGGCGAGGATGACGAGGCAGAGAAAGAGCAGTTGAGCAGCTTTTTCCAAGAAGACAAGGCGCAGGCAAAAAACATCCTCCACAGAAGGCAAGACTTGCCTGAATTGAACAAGTATATCGAAGAGACGCGGCTCAACTTGGAGGCGGTGGGCGAGGCCATTAAAAACTTTGACCAAACTACACGAGAAATATGGTAGCCTCTTTTCAGGCTCCGGAGTCTACGCGCACCCCTGAGGCAGCAAAGCACTCGATAGGCGAAGCACTCGATAGGCTTTTTGCCCACAGGCACCGGTAATGGGAGCAGTGTCACTGTGTGGGGTTCAAAAGTCCCCTTATCGACGTAGTGGCTCTGCTGAAGCGCACCAGAGCTCTAAATATACGTTACTTCGTAGCAAGCTGTAGGCAGCACCTTTGTAGCCGTTATGCACGTGATCTGCTCACGTGCAGTAGTTCAACGACTGGGCGATGAAACGGTGACAATGGGGGGGTGTGGGCTCCAGAGGCGTCTCGTTACAAGGAAGACTACCGTATGGTGAGAACAGAAGGTGTAGAGGTGGTACGCTAGTTCAGACGGGGTTAGGATTTTGGTCTGTCTCGGCATTACAAAAGCGCACGGTGCAGGGCAGTCCGAAATTTCGGGGTGAAAAATCGTCAACAAATTCAACTCGCACGCGCTACGGCCTTTTTCTTGCAGTCAGCCAGCGCTCTCTTCACAAGTACTAGTCGACGTTATACAGCTGCTTATACACATTGGTAGCTACACATATTGATAGCTACGTGAAGTAAAGGTATTTAATTTTTTGTCTGCGTCAGTATGGTTCACCTTGGTCCAAAGCCCCCCCAGCACCGGCTGGGTACGTGGACGGATGTTCCACGTCCTCTTCTTGACGAGCTCGACAAACTTGAGCACCTTCTCACTGTTCCCGGTGCGAAGCTTCAGGAAATCACCGCCCATTTTGTAGGCGAGCTCAACAAGGGTCTTTCGAAGCAAGGAGGCAACATCCCCATGATTCCCGGTTGGGTGGTGGACTACCCCACGGGGAAGGAGAAGGGCGACTATTTGGCGATCGATTTGGGCGGAACCAACTTGCGGGTGGTTCTCGTCACTCTTGGCGGCAACCGCGACTTCACCACCAAACAGTCCAAGTATGCACTCCCAGCAGACATCCGGTCTGCACACAGCGATGTGCTCTGGGATTTCATTGCCCAATCGTTGAAGAAGTTTGTAGAGGAGGAGTTTCCCCAGGGGTGTAGCAAGCCGCTCCCGCTTGGGTTCACGTTTCTGTTCCCGGCGCTGCAGGACGCCATCAACACCGGAACCTTGCAGCGGTGGACCAAGGGCTTTGACATTGATGGGGTTGAGGGCCACGACGTGGTGCCCATGTTGCAGGAGGCCATCGAGCGCGTACACGTGCCCATCAACATTGTAGCACTCATCAACGACACCACGGGGACGCTTGTGGCAAGTGCCTACACCGACCTGGAGACCAAGATGGGACTTATCTTTGGTACTGGTTGTAACGGTGCCTACTACGACACGGTTGGCGATATCCCGAAGCTTGAGGGTAAGATCCCAGACGACCTTGACGCCTCGGCACCCATGGCAATCAACTGCGAGTACGGTTCCTTTGACAACGAGCACTTGGTACTCCCACGGACCAAGTACGACATCATCATAGACAAGGAGTCTCCACGTCCGGGACAGCAGGCATTCGAAAAGATGATCTCAGGGTACTACCTCGGAGAAGTGTTGAGACTCATCCTCTTGGACTTGCACGCAGCAGGGCTCATCTTCAAGGACCAGGACTTGACCAAGCTCCAGCAACCGTTTGTGATGGACACGTCATACCCGGCGAAAATTGAAGAAGACCCGTTCGAAAACTTGTCTGACACGCAAGAATTGTTTACCAGCGGACTCGGAATTGAAACCACATCGCCCGAACGGAAAATCATCCGCAGACTCGCAGAGTTGATCGGAAACAGATCGCTGCGGTTGCTGGTGTGCGGAATTGCAGCCATTTGCAAAAAAAGAGGATACACCACCGCACACGCTGCCGCAGACGGAAGTGTGGTGAACAGATACCCACAGTTCAAGGAGCGCGCACAAGTGGCACTCAGAGAGATCTTTGAGTGGCCAGATGAGGTGAAGGAGGACCCGGTGTTGATTGTGGAGGCAGAAGACGGTTCGGGAGCAGGAGCTGCAATCATTGCTGCGTTGACGGAAGCAAGATTGAGCAAGGGCTTGTCAGTGGGGGTGAAGAAATGAGTGGTATATAGAATAAACTAAATAGGGAACCATCCTGTAGATGTTTTAGCTCCTCAACGGTACCCCCCGCTAGACCACTCCAGCCCTCCAAAAGGAGGCCCCTCGACGGAGTCGCCCCGCGGGAGCGCCGCCGGAGGCACAAGCGAGCCCCTGAGGTTCTAACCACGGGCAGGAGGCCAATGGCTGCAAAAATGTAGCCGTCTGCATAGAAGTAGGTGGCACGTGCCGCAGCCATGACTTATTTGCGGAGGCGGCGACTCGAGTATGGGCCACCCCTGACACGCAAGCATGTCGCAAGCAATCCGCCACCCCGAAGAGTCGCACGCCACATTAGTGGACGAGGACGATGCGCGCAATGCCGCCTCCATGGACGCTGCATTTGGCCAAGTGGACGAGTCGTTGCGGCAAGAAAACGACTTGACTGTGTTGGAGGGCCAGCTCTCGCAGGACCAGCTCGTGAGCGATCTAGACATCATCAAGACGAACCGCTTGGTGGAGGAGGGCCGCGAGGAGCTGGAGGAGCTGGAAGTTGACGACGAGAGTCGCGCAGTGGTGGCATACACGCACTTTGACGTGTGGGAAATAATACGCAAGAGCGCCATCAACTTATTCCTACCGTTCATCAACGGTTTCGCCTTGGGCTTCGGTGAGATCCTCGCCCATGAGGTGGGCTTCCGCTACAACTGGTTTGGGGCCAAAGTGAGTCCGCCGCGCCGAATGGAGCGCAGGCGCCCGCCTCCTCAGAGCCAGTACTTGTAGTGGCAACTGTATATATGCTAATATATTTTCTACGACACGCTGTAGTCCCAGTGGATCCAGCTCTCCTACTCGGGCGACTCTGTGAAAAGACCTGCTGCAGAGATCAGTCCAAATGTGTGGCCAGCGGACAGCACACACTGTGGGCCCCAGTAAGGTCAAAGAAGACGACTGCAATTGCCTCCGGCAGCGCTCCCGCGGGGCGACTCCGTCGAGGGGCCTCCTTCGGAGAACAGCGCCAGGTACTAGCCTCTAGTGGCCCCGCACGGGTGCTACAATCGTGCCCCATTCCTCGATGCAGGGAGTCGCCTATATGTGTGCTCCCCAGAACCTCCAGAGGCAACGGGAAGCCAAAACATCAAATATATAGAGAGCTGTCGTGGGTGTACACTCGCACGAGTATAGCACTACGCATTTAGTTATTGTTTGGTGTAAATTGACTTCTAAGCAGCCACATCGCTCTTACAGGTACGGACGCGATACCAGAACCACAAAACTTCGGCTGTTCGTACAGTCACCGCGTTCTAAGTGGTAGTACTCGACAGGAGGCTCTGACGGAGGCTCCGACAAAGGCATCCAGCACTCCCTGGCCCTCCACATGTGCAAAGTAACGATTTTGCAGCTATATGACCTGCACATAAATACTCAAAGACAAGACGTCGCATCGTAAGGACGCGGACGGGGACCATACAGGGACCATGATTGGACCAACAACCGCTCGCAGGAGCGGCTGGGAGGCTACCCGCGCCAGTACCCGTGTTCCCCCGCTCTCCCACGCAGCCCCGGCGGGGTGTCCCGGAAGCATGTGGTCACGTGATGTCGGATGTCTTCTCTCCAACTCCGGGCATCGAGAAATTTAAAAAAGCGTCCGTGTGCTTAGTTCGCGGAGCCCCATCGGTGTCACTCATTTTCATTAGCTAAGATGTCCAGAGTAGAAAGCGACGCTTTTGGCGAGATTGAAGTTCCTGCGGACCGGTACTGGGGCGCACAGTCGCAACGGTCGTTAGGCAACTTTGACATTGGTGATGTGCGTATGCCTGAGCCCATTGTGCGGGCGTTTGGTGTGCTCAAGAAGGCCGCAGCGATTGTCAACGAAGGGTACGGTTTGGACCCCAAGATTGCAGGTGCCATCCAGGAGGCAGCAGGCGAAGTTGCGGCGGGCAAATTGACCGACCACTTCCCCTTGGTTGTGTACCAGACCGGGTCCGGCACGCAATCCAACATGAACGCCAACGAGGTGATTTCGAACCGTGCCATCGAGATTTTGGGCGGTGTCATGGGGTCCAAAACTCCCGTGCACCCAAACGATCACGTGAACATGTCGCAGCTGTCCAACGACACCTTCCCGACCGTGATGCACATTGCCGCAGTCACCCAGGTGGAGCAGCACTTGTTGCCTGAATTGCGTTCTCTTCGTGACGCCTTGCAGGCGAAATCGACGGAGTTTGAAGACATTATCAAAATCGGCCGTACGCACTTGCAGGATGCCACGCCCTTGACCTTGGGCCAGGAGTTCTCAGGGTACGTGCAGCAATTGACCAACGGAGTGGCACGCGTCGAAGCGGTATTGCCGCACCTCCGGTGCCTCGCCCAAGGTGGTACCGCTGTGGGCACTGGGCTCAACACGAAGCGTGGGTTCGACGTGAAGGTGGCTGCGGAAATCACCAACATCACGGGACTCAAGTTCGAGACTGCACCTAACAAGTTTGAGGCGCTCGCAGCACACGACGCATTTGTAGAGGCGCTGGGGGCACTCAACACGTTGGCGGTGCTGCTCTTCAAAGTGGCCAACGATATCCGGTATTTGGGGTCCGGACCACGGTGCGGATACGGCGAATTGTCGCTCCCTGAAAACGAGCCGGGTTCGCTGATCATGCCGGGCAAAGTAAACCCAACCCAGTGCGAGGCCATGACCATGGTGTGCGCACAAGTCATGGGAAACAACACAACCATCTCGTTCGCAGGTGCACTGGGACAGTTCGAATTGAACGTGTTCAAGCCGGTGATCGCTTCCAACTTGCTCCAGCTGATCAGACTCTTGGGAGACGCATGCAAGCTGTTCCGTATCCACTGTGTGGAAGGCATACAAGCCAACAAGGAAAAAATCGAAAAGACTCTCCACGAGCTGCTTATGCTCGTGACAGCACTTAACCCAAAGATCGGGTACGACAACGCCTCGAAAGTAGCGAAGAACGCCCACAAGAAGGGTCTCACCTTGAAGGAACTGTGCTTGGAGCTTGGAATGTTGACAGAGGCCGAGTTTGACGAATGGGTCCGTCCGGAGAAGATGATTGGACCGAAGGATTAGAGTCGAAGGGTTCATGCTCGCTCCGGTCGTTTGTTTAGTGTGGGCCTGTGTTTCAGCAGCACGTCCATTCGTTAAATACATGTGTTACTTATTTTGCAGCCATATTTTTGTTGCTTCCTGCATGTAGATACACTCCATAGAGCTGCCTATTGGTGGGAGAGTTGTCTGGCTGTCTCGATAGGCAGCTCGAGAGCGCTGCGAGTGGTGTCTGTAGAAGATTGTATGTCGCAGTGCACGTAGGGCATTCTGCTTGTCTCTCCTTGGAGCCGTTCTCCGAAGTAAGCTCCTCAACGGAGTAAGTGCCAACTGCAGTCCCCTGCAGATGACTGCCCCCAGGGGTGCTTGACCTTCGCTGGCCCCTGCGTGGGGTAGTTCTCAATCACTCCACATAAACTCCGAACTGGAGGCGCGAATCCCTCTGAAAGCGATCTGTGTAGTTGACTAGATGCAGCCGCTAGTCCACATCAATAGCCACTTCGTCTCTTTCGCTGAAAAGACGGTACTCTCGATCCTTTCCTATGGGGAACCGCTTTGGGGTGTGGCAGTTTCTACACGTGTGCACAAGCACGTCGTTTTGGGACAGCTGCTTTTTGCTGGTGTTTTCGATGGCCATGGTCATAGTGAGTCCCGGAATAAGGAAGGTGTTGCATTTCTTGCAGAGCGTGCGCTTCATGGCGGGGGTGAGTTTGAGGACTGTCTTCTTCAGCACCAAGTCCACATTCCGTGCAAGTGCTCTTGAGAGCGCCGCGTACTTATCCAGCCCGGCAAAGAGCGCCGAGCTCTGGTAGAGGAACGAGATTCTGGCGTAGTGATCCTTGTGTGGGATCGTCTTGGGTGGCCGCACAGGCTTTTGTTGCTTAGCCATGCCGAGTCAGGAAAAACTTTGTATACAAAAGGTGTTTCAGAGGTGACGACTAATGCACTGTGAGTAATATAAAGGACCAGGAGCGGGTCTTAACGGGGGGTGTTACAAGAAAGCAGCAGGCTGGTGCCTTACGCCATAGCTCTCGCGATGGGTACAAACCGTGCAGGACAATGTCACATGCAGGTCTTGCACCCAGCGCGGTGGATATAAAGGAGCTTCATGTTGCGCCCCTAGGGACGGAACCAACACGACATACTCGGTGCTGGATCCAGTAAGGACAATATGCTGGCCGTGGCAGTACGTTGTGGTGAACCGCACGCGTCGCACCTCATCACAGCTGTCGCCCCAGTGGCTCCCAGGGTCGCTACTCACGTGACTGTTGCACGTGACTACACATTCGCCCTCGCGCCGAACAAATGGAGTAAATTCAACCCAGCGCCACCGATACACCTTCTCCACAGTACTACCCGACCCCCCAGAATGAGTGGCTACGATAGTGCTTTATCCATCTTCTCGTATGTATCTGCCTTTTATAGATCGGTGTGCGCTTGGCGAAGCCCGCTGTTGTCGCGGCGCAGAGCTCCTCCAAGCGCCACAGACGCTACTGGCCCCACAACCGCCCCCAATTGGCCCGTTACTAACCAAGTTCTAGCCCCGATGGACATGTTTTCCGTATGTAACCCAGCAGGCACATAGACCGCTTTTCATTGAGCTATATAGGGCACAGACCCATTGAGTGCCCCTGATGCCAAGCCTCTCCACTCAGCGACTCTGTGTGCGCCAAAAGTATGGAAAGCTCCGAAGGAGGCACCTCAACGGAGTTGCCCCGCGGGAGCGCCGCCGGAGGCACCAGCAGCCAGCATATTTGCTTATGGCCCCCGCCGGGGGGGCACGCTGTCCGCTCCGCTCGGGCCACTTCGTGGGGACCACTGCGTGGGGCTGTTCTCCGAAGGAGGCTGCTCGATGCAACTTTGGTCCTGCGTGAACGATTTGACTCCGGAGGTGTTTTCGGGCACACGTGGTGCTGTTTGGCGAAGGAGACACCCTGTGCCACATGTTAAAGTGGGCGGGCTGTCTTGCTTGAGTGTCTAAGCCTTGTAGGTAAGACGCGCAGCAGTCTTGTGTGCCCCAGGCTCTCTCGTAGTCTGATAGAGTCCGAATACTAACATTCCCTTTAGAAGTAGAATACGCCTCCGAGGCAGTCAAGCGAGGCACCTGCGCGGTGGGTGTCAAGGGCAAGGACATTGTCGTGCTTGGGTGCGAGAAGCGCACCACACTCAAGTTGCAAGACCCGCGTATCACACCTTCCAAGATTTGTAAAGTGGACAACCACTGTCTTTTGGCGTTTGCCGGGTTGAACGCCGATGCGCGTATATTGGTCGACAAGGCGCGTGTGGAGGCTCAGTCCCACCGCTTGACGTTGGAGGATGCCGTTACAATCGAATACTTGACCAAATACGTGGCTGGTGTGCAGCAGCGGTACACACAGCTGGGAGGAGTCAGGCCGTTCGGGCTCGCCACGTTGATTGCCGGGTTTGACAGCAACGATACCGTGCCCAAGCTCTACCAAACAGAGCCCAGTGGAGTGTACAATGCGTGGAAGGCGAACGCAATCGGACGCTCGTCAAAAACTGTAAGAGAGTTTTTGGAAAAGCATTACGAGGATGGACTCAGCGACGAGGCAACCCTCAAATTGACAATCAAGTCGTTGCTCGAAGTGGTGCAAACAGGAGCGAAAAACATCGAGATCCTGGTGTTGAAGGCAGGTGCGCCTATCTCCCAGCTCTCGGTTGACGAAATCAAAAAATACGTGGACGAGATCGAAGCTGAGAAGGAGGCGGAGGCTGAGAAGAAGAAGCCGAAGCAGGCTAGTAGCTAGAACGGCTTCGCAGCCCGCTAGGACGCGCGGCAGCCGCCTGGCGTGCCCGTGGCCCTGGCTCGGGTTATGTAGTCACGAGGTAAATACAGGAATAGATCACAATGTTGTAGCATGCGGTTTCGCACACTTCAGAGAACGGTTCACGCAGTAGACATTACGAAGTTCAGAACTTGGCGTGAGATATGTGCCCTCTCCGGTGCACCGGCTGGCCAGTGGCAGAACTTATTGTATGATGGGCGCAAGTTTTGCAGCCATCCACCGCCTACCACTGGTGAGACGGTCACTCGTCAGAGAAGGGCAGCAAGTGTTTAGCCATGCCTACCAAAAAACAGAAATCGGGCTGTCCGATCACCTGCAATTATGGCTCCTTCTCTATCAGGCTCCAACTTGTGACAGCCATGTCTTGCTTACCAGCGCATTCTTAGAAGGCCCTCTGAACAAGTTAATTCCTCTCTAAATGCAGAACGAGAAATGGTTGCATAGTGTAGTTGGTTATCACTTTTGGTTCTGATCCAAACGACCTGAGTTCGAATCTCAGTGCGACCTTTTTTTTGCTGGCTGTTCATGAAGGGCCCCCCTCATGCAGAGCTAGTCTCGCTCTGGGGCAATTCTGATTCTCTCAGTTCTTCTCTGATTTTTTGGGTCCTTCTCCGCTGTTGTGGCTCCTACGCGATATCATCGGCGGCATACAATATGGGCTGCGCAAAAAGACATCAGCTGTTTTCAACACACCTCTCCGCGGTCATTTGAGCTAGAGAGGACTCCCCGCCAAAGTGACTCTATCTTCCAGTCTGGCTTACCTCTCTCACAAAGTCTTGCTGTGCTCCCGTAGTGTACGGTTTGCAATTGGGTGCACTGTTTGCAGCCAATGTACCATTGCAGCCTGTGTTGCTTTCGGGATCCTGCATGTACTCCAGTCCCATAAGCAGCAACGAGTCCCCGCTGGGGGTCCCCCCCCCCCCCCCCCCCCCCC